>VYXB01002886.1:166489-218085 GCA_013397135.1 Pachyramphus minor | reverse complement strand
CCCAATCGATTCTATGATCTCCAATACACCCACAGAATGGAGATTATAATTTAGCTCTGTGCTAATGTGGGCTACGTGCATTCAGTGCTAGTGTTTGCCTGAACTTGGCCCATTTATTTAATTATTTATACATTATCTAATAAAACCTAATGTGTCCTGCATTTTCCACCCACCTCTGCAGTTTTCTGCAGACTTCAGCCTGCAGTCCATTATTTTGCTTAGCTTTTCACGAGTAATGAACTCATGCCACTGAAATTAAAAGGTGTGGTACTGCATTGCATACTGCTGGAGTCTAGAGGTACTGTGAAAGACTAGTTTAAAACATTTCTACACCCTTTTTCCCCGAAGTCAATCATGCGAGGTGAGTATCAGAGACAAGCACTGCCTGGGGAACCCAAGGAATTAACTGCTGAGTAGCCACATATTGTCATCACACAATTTTCATGCCTTTGGTTTCAAGCTAATCTGCTCAATTAAAGCTTCAGGAAACTCTCCTCTTAATGCTTAGCCAGAGTTAGCCCACATTTTAAATCATAAGTTAGCCAGCTGAATAACAAATTGCAGGGCAGCTTAGAAACAGCCAAGATTTAATAGTGATGTTCTCAGAGGATTTGCAGTATCCACTGTTTGCTCCTCTTTAGCTTCCCACATGCCATAGCTATGAGGCCACCCTAGTATTTGGGAGGCTGGCAGCCGTTGTTTGGATTCAGTGCAGGTCCCTAAAAGGGGGTTGGACCTGATGAGCTCCCTGCCTTACAGACACCTCTGCAGAGTGGAGCTCCAAGGGTCTGGTAGAGGAAGGCAGAGCAAAAATCAACAGCTTGAAACCAGAGTCGGATGAACTCCATAACTAGCATAAAGCTCAAATAAGTTGGGAGGGCATAACTCTTTACATGCTGATAGGTCAGGTCACACTTGATGATTTCACAGTGGTGTCTCTGCCTTTTAGATGTGAATTGATTAACATGTTCAGCCCTTTAGAAGGCAAGAGCTGTGTCTCTCCACATACACCAGCTACCAAGAAGCCTTTCAGTTTTGGTCACTCACACTTCACCAGTGAGTGTAGAAACCAAAGAAGAACTAATGGCATCTCTTGGAAAACTTGGAAGCCCATCACAGCAAATTCTTAGGCTGAGGGGTTCTGTTTCATACATGACAGAAGCAGGAGGTCAACCTAAATTCAAGTTGATAGCCCTGTGCTGGAAATGCCACCATTCAGATTAGCAGAGAACTTGAGGTGTCAGCCATAAATGGGCTTGGATGAGACTTTGAGGCCCAGGTTCTCTAAAGTACCAAGTCCCAAATCTTTGCAGGAAATTAACAGAGCCCTGATTTCCTTCCTGAAATTTAAATACAGGGTTAGCTTTTGCTTCTTTGCGCCTCAGTTTTCAGTATCACATATTTAGTCTCAAATACACAAATTTGACTGGAATTGAAACACTGGCTCACAGATCAGAAGCCACCTCACTGTGGGTACTGTCNTTATTCTTCCTCTGAATTATCTCTGATACACCCACAGAACGGAGATCATAAGCCTGCTCAACTCCAGCTTCTGACAAAAATGGTGTGGATGTGACGTGTGGCAGTGACCCAGCTGCCTAACCCTGCTTTCTGCTTTACCAGCCAGATTTATCATGCAGTCCAAATAGCATTTCCTGCTATCAGTGATAGCTGATATGCTTAGAAGTCATTGCTGAGCAGCAGCAGCAATACCAATGCTGGTTCATTTGAGCACTGTTATCAGTGCTTCACCACATTGGCAAATAGCTTGCAGTTATACCACATGCTACACTACTTTGTAGCTAACATGTAATTTATGTGTGTGAAATGGTAATACATACCTACCAACCCCTTCCTAATGGACTTAAATCATCCTCAGGTAATTTCCTGAAATTTGCTTCCCAAAGCCAAAGCATTCCACTGCCTAAGCATTTATGTAATGTGTATTATGTGGGCTCCTTCTCCACAGCAGCAGTTGCTCAGAGAACAACATCTTTTCTAGGATGGCAGAGGACTTGGTGGACACTGAACCAGAATGCTTACCCACCAGGGTTTGGCTTCCTGAGAGTAAGGCTGGGCACTTCTGAGTTAAACCTGGGCAGCTGTCTTGCCAGATGCACCCAGAGAGCTGTGAGCTGATGCTTTGGAGCAATGAGAGTTCCTTACCACAGATAATGGAGCTCATCCCCTTGGCAAAGCATTGTTCCAGCTGTCTCTTTTCACAGTACTGGGATAGCAATCAGCTGTTCTTCTGCTCTAAGGAAGATCAGTTTGCAGTCAACAAGTACAATAGCAAGGGGAAGCTTAGAGTAACTCCATGCCACCTCACAGAAAAATAAATCATGAACCAGGGCAATAAGCTGTTCTTCCTGACCTCAGACATCTTCTAGATTGTGCATCTGGTAGCTTAGGAGAAGTAAATTGTGAAGAACACGTGTCTTGTGCCAAATTCTTCTGTTTTGGTTTTTTTTTTTCCAACTGGAAAAGCAGGTAGTTGGAATGTTTTGATGAATCTTGAACTGGTCCTACCTCAAGTCTGTCAGAAATGGCCCAAATCGTGGGATAGTTTTGTGCCATTGATTGCAGATAACAAACCAGACAGTTTGTGACTCATTGTGCCTTTGGGCTGTGGGAGGGAAGGATTAATATAGGGGCAAGAGAAGCCACCACCACCAGATGCTGTTTTTGTTTTGTTACCTACAAGTTTGGCTAGAATGAATGCTGATTGGCATGACATTAGCTTCCTTCTGCCATCATAGAGCAAGGGTGTTAGAAAGATAATAGGAAAAGAAATTCACTTTAATAAAGGAAAAATAATCAGAGGTAGCAATGCTTAAAATTATAAGGCCTTAGTAATCATCATTTGCTTGGTTGTTGCTTCTTAGTTTAATTACTTTTAAAATTCTGATCCAGGAGTTTCATTAGCACAGGTTCAGATGCGTAATAGAGTCAATTTTCCATGCCAGCTTACAACAGGAAAGTGACAGATCAGATTCCAAATCCCCTAAGGCTTGGCTTTCTCTGACAGATGCTGAGGAATATGAAAAGGGCTTTGGCAGTGAATTTAGAAATGGGAACTCCCCTTGTGTTCAAATCCTATATAGAAGGATATCTGTAAAAATCTAATCTGATTTCTACCACTGTACTGGTACCTGGCTCATTACATCTGTAAATAGATGCTCTGCCTTAGGGGTAAGAGCTGAAGTTCTGAATGCCAAATACAAACATTTCTGTGAGCTTTTTATTTTACAAACCTCGCCTGCATACAAAGGCAAATCTGTTTTACAAGTTACTTTTTCAGAGCAAGTGATCCCAAAGCATTCATCATGTGTTGTTAGGTGTACACACAGGTAGGTTGCTCAGGAATGGTTCTTTTGATGCTGGAGGGATGACTATAGCTGGAATACAGGGCACTGTTCCATGTAAAAACAGGTGGCTTTGTGCTGATAATAATGGAGGAAGGGCTTTCTTACAGAACCTGCCAAGGTGTCAACAGCATTCATGTAGTGTTTGGGGCCCTTTCTTTTTGTTTTCTGAAGTCTCCTCTGAACACTTGCACACAAAAAGCTGTCTGGCTCCGTGTGAGAGTAGAGCTACATTTGCTCAATACCTAAAGCTGAGATTCTACTTTCCAAAAGCAATGAGTGCACAACAGCTCCTGCCATTATATTGTGGCCAGATTTTCAAAATCTCTGGGGTCCAACCTTCTGAGAGCAGAGGCTGGGTCAGTCTTCAGTTGGAATATTTGGCAGCTGGGTGGAAGGTGAAACAGCTTCTTTCAAGATCATGCACAAGTAAATAACAACCAGTCTGAAAAGCCCTGTCTCATTCTAAACTTAGAGGGGTGAAATGACCCATGAGCTGAAGATACTACACAGTACTTGATTTTTCTGCCTAGTTACGCTCTTGGCCACAGGGAGTTCACGTGCATTTTATTCCTCGACTTTTCAAACATCAGGAAGGGCATTGAAGGGTACTGGAGCCTGGGGAAATCACTTGCTGCTTTTTAGGCAAATATCTGTTGATAATTTCACAGCTTGTGTAGCAGCAGCAGGCAGTGGAGGAGAGCATCCTAGCTGGCAGAGTTCAGTGGGGATAGTTCACCTGCTTATTAAGTGTAGCCTCAACAGTGAAGAGAAGCATTGCAAAGGACAGCAGACTACCCTCTGGGTTCAAACTAAATGCTCTTTTTCATCTACAGTTGGATGCAGAAGCAAGTGACCATCTCAAAGAGCTCCAGGTGAAACTGAACAATGTTTTGGATGAGCTGAGTGCAGTGTTTGGTAACAGGTGAGTATTACGAGGTCCTTGTCCTTGAAGCATTCCTTTCCTTTGTCTAATCTCATTCAGTCAGGTTAAGAAGAGAAAAGAAACTCCTGTGGACTGCATTATATTTTTCTTTTTGTCCTAAATTCATTGCCTTTCAAATACTGAGATCATCTAAAGAAGTGAAAAAACTTTTTAAAGTCTTCCTCTTCTGTATTGCTCTGCTTGGAAAATGTAACATAGATATCTCTCAACTGTGAAATGTATTTGACTTACATAGAGTGATTTTTTTATTATTATTTTTTTTCTGTAAGTAGTGCTTGTCAGTAACAGAATTGCCTGCTCCTTTACTGCTCAGAAAGCAGTTTCTTAGCTTAGCCTTTATGAAACAACATTCATGTTTAAACTTTATGCTCTAAATGTATGAAACAGCTGACTGATTTCTGATTGTTAAATGAATATTGGAATAAGAAGAAAACAGGTTTGGAATTTGAGATTGACTCGTTCTAATGCTGCAGCAAATGGTGTTTTCTAATGTTTCAAGGAAAGGAGCTCTCTGAAACATTGCCAGAGTAATTGATAGCAATTAAGTTTTATTACAAATCATGTTACCATTTACCTGAGGATAAAAATGTGCTCAGCTTTATAATAATTTTGTAGCGAACCATAAAAGATGTCAATTAGGGAAAATCTAAAAATACAGAACTCCTAACTGATCTTCAAAAACAACCACTTCTCATTACAAACCCCATTCTTTTCATATTGTGCTCCATAACAGGATTAATGCAGGCATAAACCAATAGTGTAGCTCGAATACGGGCAAGGCAAAGCAAATTGTACCAACTTGGCCTCCTGGGGTCTACAGATTTGCAGTATTTATGACTAAAACATCATAGTGGGATTTGTCAATGACTGTTTGGATTTCAGCACAGAGAGCTAAGCAGGGAGATAAGTGAGGAGTTCCCAATGCCAGTAATGGATGCTGTAGCAAGAAATGGAGAGGCTCAAACTGTAACTGAATTGAATCGATAAGGTTCATAACTGAATGGAGAGTGAGTGAGAAATCATAATTAGGAGAGTGAATGTTTTTTTTTTATCTGAATATTGTCTCCATGGTGTTGCTGCTAGAAAACAATTAAGGTACAATCTTGACATTTGCAAATATGGTTTAAAGAGGTTATCCAGTATCAGCATACCTACTGGGGAGTATTTTAAAGAGATAGGCCAGGAAGAGATTTAGGCAGTCAGATGGCTCAGATGTTTCGTTCATTCCTTAACAATAACAGGGAGTAAAAAGCAGAGTGGCAGTTTTACTGTATAAGCAGAATCTTCTAGAGGATATAATCTTAGAAGATAAGACACATATCTGCAATATTCTGTGCACAGTCTGTAAGCAATTGCTCCTACAACAACTACAACTGTGAACACCTGATGCTGCAGGTCTTAACTCTTCTTCATCTATGTAATATAATTGCATTTGCTGAGAAGACAGCACATGTCCAGGGAACCTCACCACCTTTTTGCTGAGAGAGGATTTTGTCTGGACACAAAAGTACTTTCTGCTTTAAGAGATATCATAGAGAACGGGAGTCTTGGAAGGGTTTATGCTTCATGCAGGGCTAGCTGTTGTTCTCTCCCTGGAGGCTGAAGGATTGAAGAAGGGAATTCCTGTAGGAATTAGGGAGCAGCAGGCCCTGTTTGACAGCATAGGTGAGGTCATTTGTTAGCTTGCTGCTGCCAAGGACTCCTGTCAACCTGTACATCTACACAAGTTTCAGTTTCAGGTGAACCTGTTGCCACAGTAACTGATTTATTATTTTTCATAAAATTGGTAACAATTTCAGCTCATAATTTTTTTATCTTTTAAGGCATTGTTGTTTTTTATCCCTGGCTGGGAGGTTTCATGCATCTTGAAGCGGGACCCTGCAGCTGATGCGGTATTTGGGAGAACTGTGGGGTGGGATTAGCCTGTGGCAAAACAGGGACTCTCAGCAGTACAGGAAATTTTTTTGTGCTCTTTCATTTGATGTGATTTAAATCTCTGGTTAAGATGACAATGCAGCCACAAATGACTGCTACAAGGCTCTCTCTGCTAGAAATGGGGAAGGTGGGAGGCTTCATGGAAGGAAAGCTCTGGAATTGTTCCAGTGAGAGGCAGGCTAGAAGTGAGCAAGAGGGACAGTGAGGCTGGAGGTGGCAGTGCAGGAAAGGTGGCCAGGTGGAGAAGGAAGGTGAGAGCCACAGGGCAGAGCAGTTGTACAGTAGCACCCAACCTACAGGTGTCCTGGGTGGCTCGCACACCAGAAGTTCAAGTCATTTATGCAGATGTAAAGCTGACTTCCAGACTTGTGTCCCTGCTCTTAAAACTTTACCCTAACTCGTAACACTGGCTTATCTTCCCAGTTTCAAACCCCTGTGCCGTTAGTGGGTAGTTAAATGTCACTTACAGTGCCTGTTGTTACTAACTGTTCTTTTAAATGTCAAAGCATTTTCCTTTATTTGCTGAATTGATTTGTTGTCAGCTCCACTGATCTATTCATAATTTTTAATCATTGCATTATTTAATTTTGAACCTCCTCTTAGCAGGAAGAGATGGAAAAGTAATTGTGCTTTAATGCCTTGTGTGTCACTTCATTACAGGGTCACTGCTCATTGCACAGCTGAGCCCCACATCCCAGTTTGACACTTGGCATGGACTGTATGACAGTGAACTGGTTTAAGTTGGTGCCTGCCTTCAGACTGTCTCTGTTATTTTAAAGACTTAGCCTATGTTAGGTTGTAACCAGATTTCTGCTGATGGACTCCTGGGTGCTCAGAGTTGTGCATGCAATGTATCATTGCAGAAAAATGGAGAAAGCAAGGATAAAAAAATGGAGAAAGCAGGGTACTTTGAGCTGAGAATAACAGTGTTTCTTGATATCAGGAAAGGGTAATTTTTTTCTGCAAGTTGAATGAACAAACTCTTCTCAAATGTGGTTGTGTCTAGTGTTCAGAGGTGATCAGCCGTGTGTGGGTGGTGGGCATAAGGAACTGGAGAACATGCCCCTTGGAAATAAATGCAGTAAAGAGCAACAAGTCTTATAAAGGAAGACTCACTGAGTGCGTGGTTTATGAACTTGCAATATTTTAGCTTGTATCTCTGCCACTGATGATTATCTTGGTTTTGCCTTTCTCCTATCTGTTCAGCTTTCAGACTCGTATTGATGAGTGCGTCAAGCAAATGTCTGATATCCTCTGTCAAGTGAAAGGGACAGCAAATTCTGCTGCTAATGCCAGAAACACAGTTGCACAAGATGCAGATAATGTCCTGAGGCCATTGATGGATTTCCTGGATGGAAAGTAAGGGAGTGTTCAAATATATGCTACACATACAGTTCATTGGATTGGAACAGGAATGGGGCAGAGAGGAAAATAGCTCTGTATTCCTGGATTGTTATTGAGATGTCTGGTCTCCAAATTTTCAAGAAGAATTAATAGCTTTTCTTCCCCTATCTGCTTCTCACAAGCCATGGATAGCCTCTTCAGCCCTCATTCAGTGCCAGAGCACAATCTCAATTCTTTTTTCTACTTCTGACAGTTAAAGCAATCAGCAAAACACGCTGCTGATCAGGTAGTGGAAAAGTCTGAAATTCTAAATTTTATAGCTATGGTTTTTTTCCTATAGGTATTGTACTGTAGCCAGTTAGCAAACATACTGAAAACAGTGCTTATGTACTTGATACATGTACTACTCAGTATCCCAGTTGTGTTAAACATGTGTGTTCTGGTCATACCTGGTTCTGCTCAGAGTAGCAAATAAACTTCTAAACTATGTGATGTGCATAAGCTTCAGCCATTGCTTTCATTAACTGTTGACATTAATACCATGCAGCATAATTCAACTCTACAGGGACAGCTAAATGTGGCTAACTGGACATAATTTTTGTCAGCCAAGCCTCAAACTACAAAGAGAAATAGTTTTTACTCATTGTAGAAGTTAAACCTCCTGCTGATGCACAGCAGTTCTTTATTTTGGACGGGGTTAGTGATCAGTTTTCACAATAAATGCTGCAAGAGATGTGAAGCTTTGCAAGTTTAAAATATAGGGGGTTTGGTTGCTCTTAGTGTTGACTATCCCATCTTTGCTTTGGGTCACTGTGTGCTAAGTGACTCTCTGCAGCAGTAATTACCTCTAGGAGCTTTCTCAATTGAGCTTTTTCCATGCATGCCTTCATGAATCCTGAGAAGCCAGACTGCTTTATGCCACTGGGAACTTAGTATGCTACAGGCTTGTCATCCAGCTGTGGAGCAAGTAATTTTGATTATGATAATCCAAGCCTGGATTATTTTCTTTCCTCCTTTGCAGAAGGAGAGTGTTTTTTGAGGCTTACTGCATTCCCCCCACATCAGTCTTGTCCCTGTTTGGTTTTGTTCATTTACTGTCTAACCAGCTGTGGGAAGAAGGCAAACTGGGAGAAGATGTTACACAACTAAAAAAGCCAGCTATCAGCTGTGCCCTGCTACTGGCCACAGAGCTCCTGTTCTGTAGCTCTCCCAGTGTGATCAGTAAATGCCAAAGTCCAGGAAAGGAAATTCTAGTGCTTTGTGGCCTTTTCAATAGCCTGTACAATAATAAAGGGAGAAAAAACAGGGAGACAAAGCAGAACTTCTTTATGTCAGAGCAGACAAACATATGGCAGTTGATTGGTGTTGAATGCAATCACAACAAAATATGGAGGAGTCCAAGAAATGCTTCAGGGGGGTTGTAGAGGTTAAAGATTTAGACTTGAGCAGCTATCAGAAGCTGTACATGAATTTCTAACTAACACTCTGGGAAGTATTAATTTAAGGCTTTCAACATATATCCTTATACTAACAGCTTGAAGTTAAAACTTATTGTCCTATATTTATATTTTTCCTGTATTCTCTGTAAACCTGATACATCTTTTTAAGGTAAACCTGTTTGATGGTACCTGCTCTTATTTGGATTATATATATTTTTCCCAACCACCTGTCACCAAGTGATACCTTTTGTAACCCCCAGGTCAATAAATAGAAATCACTGAGATCAGGAATGTCAATAATCCATTTTGGCCATTGTCTCTAGTGCTAGAACTCCTAGGTTGAGCAAAGGCTATACTTTGTGAAAAAGGGAAGATTTTGACCTTTAAAGCAATCATTATAACTGCTTTGGATAAGGCACAGGTTCTTTCATCTACGTCTCCTCTTTCATTGCATATTGCACCCTTTGAACTTACTCAGTTCCTGCTCTCTCCCTGCAGCCTGACTCTGTTTGCAACAGTGTGTGAAAAGACGGTGTTGAAGCGGGTGCTGAAAGAGCTCTGGAGGGTGGTAATGAATACCATGGAGAAGCTGATTGTGCTGCCTCCTCTTACAGACCATACGGTAAAGCATTTTCTTCTCCCTGACTCATACCAGAAAGTGTTGCCATTGCCTGTGTAACTCATCTCCCTGACCTAATGAGTCATCTCTCCAGGTAAATTTGGCTGCTTGAGGTTGGAACAACATGTCTGTAACCTGGTAAAGAAAGAGAGCAGCTCTCTTTATAGTAGGGTTGCAAGACACAGAGCAAGATCTAGAAAAAAACCACAATTAAAAATCCGTGATCCAAAAGGAGTTTCTATCCAGTGTATCAACTGTCATTGATTAGGGATTTGAAATCCGTGTGTGTATGTGGGATTATTGAGCTGTTAGTGTTGTGTTCATGGCATTAGGTCAACACCTGTAAGCCCTCTTGCCTAATCATCTATTATTCGAGTGTCTCTCTGTACAGATGTGGTTAATTTGAGCTTGATTGTTAATGAAGCCATCCCCTGTTTTGCTCCCCGGAAGATTTTAACACATTAGTATGGCAGGAAATCTCTGTCTGTGATGTTGGGGAGTTGCAATTGTGTCCAGATAGTTTTCCTTTAAAGGAAGTCTTTTGTGTAATTGTTCAACTCTGCAGACTTGTTGGATGAATATGTGTCCTGAATGCAGTGGTACTTTTAACAATGGAAGATTAACTCTTCCCCAATTTTGAGAAACCACAGCAAATGATTAAATATCAGTCACACATGCCCAGCTGCTCTGGGGGATGACACTCAGTTGGAGGCAGTGTGAAGTTTGGGCTATAACCTCATTATTTACAGATGATCCAGAACTTCTTTTCATCTCTCTGTTGGAGTAAACTTCCTGTCTGTGGCTAATTTATGCAGATTTATGTTTTTTCCCAGTGGTGGGAAGAACAACAGTGGTTTTCACTATTCAGCAGTTTCCTCATGTAATTTGAGTGGACTTCTTGGGTTGCAGTGTGTAGGGAAGTGATGCAAACCTGCATCTTGCACTAGGTGTTTCTTGCCTGGGAAAGCCCTTGAGAGGGAAGGCCCTTGTCTCTGGCCTTGATGATGACAAGTTTAAAACTGTTGAGATGCACTGTGCTGTCATACCTGCGACCATAAAATTAGCGGAAGACGTAATCTGCTAAAGACTGCTTTCTCCGAGCTCAGATTCAGAGTAATCATTTCTGCTTGTCTTTTTAATTTATAAGGAAGAAAAAGAAAATTAATTTAAGAGGATGAAATTTCTTTCTCTCAGTTGAATCACTTTTAATAAGAAGTCTTTGGGGACAGGTGCTAAAATCATCATGTAAGAGCAGCATTAACATGACCTATTTGGAATGGAATCAGTGAGATCAAGGGCCTCAGACAGAACTAGGGAGGAGCTGCTTGAGCTTTATACTTGCTAGTTTTGGATTTCAAAGGCAAAGCAGCAGAGTGATTCAGTGCTTGTATCATGAAGGAGGCAATAACTGCTATCAGCCAATTCTTCCAACCTGCAGGATGTTGCTGTAAGCCATTTAGAGTGTTCTTCACAAACAGGTTTGTGTTGCCATCACTTCAGTTTAAAATTGAGAAGCAAATTGAAGTGTATCCTCAGTTGTCTGGGGTAATGCAAAATGCTCATCACTGGATGATAGCAAGGAGGCTGAACTAGTCCAAACTGGAAGAGAGTTGCTGTTTCAGAAGGACAGTTGTGAACAATGCAGTGATTCAAATGGCTTTTCTGCAGTCCTTGAGCAGGGAACCTGTGGTGAAGCTAGATGAGCTACAAGGACAAAGGGCTTCTTCTGCTGTTCTCTGAGTCGTAGCGATTTATTCTCTCAACACCAGATTTTCATCATTCCTAGCAGTGAGGGCTGGCAGGTTAAGGCAAGGTAAAACTCAGGGTTGTCAGCATGGGCAGAAGCAGTATATTCTCTTTGCTATTCTACTGCTCTGCCAAGCACCCCTTGCCTTACTTTGCTTTCCTTTGTTTTTTTTTTTGAAAGCACATCAGACACAAATAGCCTCAGGCACTGCAACACACTTTCCTCCCAGCCCTCAGCAAAAGAAAGCCCCAGTGGTGCCTCTCCGGGTTTGAAGGACCACTGATGGGGATTTCCCTCCTAAAACGCCTCTGCAGCTCTTAAGAAGTAGGGGATATTCATGGCAGAAAAGAATCTCTCTTGTGAATATTTTCTCTTCTTTCTGTAAAATTGCTGGAGGTGCAGAAGTGGTTTTGCTGGTGATCATGGCAAGCATCAGGTAGAAGTTCCTGTCACACTGTAGTTCGTCTCACCTGTCACTTACATGACCCTGGCACTGCACAGTGCTTAAATGCCATTCTCCAGACTGATTGTTCAGCACTTAAATTAGCTTCTAGCAGATTTTGTGCAAGGGTGGGGCCCAAGGGGGAAAGTGTCAGCTACTGCCTGTGAAGAATCCAGTGGGGACAGAGCAGTTTTACAACCTCCTGCTCTGATGACCCTGACTTCAGGACTGTCAGATGCTTCAGCCACTCTCACATGTGGCTTGTAAGATTAGTAGCAACATGATCTCCAGTAACTCACCAAGTAACTCACACCTCCCTAATTTTAAGATCAGCTTTTAATTAAACACCTTCCGTCTTGGTTGAGTGGATATACACTTTGGGATTGTTTATTTCAGGGTACAGTGCACAACCCTTGGGGATATTAATGAGTTAGTTACATATTTCTTTCTTACTGCTTGAATGAATGGGTGAAACTATACCATGCCATCAGTGACTAGTGAGGTCAGCGAAGAGTTGCTTCGTTTACACCCAGATGATTCCTCTAGAGCCTCTCCTTTATTTATTTCACACAGTACACTGCAGCCATTCACAAGAGGCTCCATTTATGTTTTTTCCTACTGTGCTTTTTTTCTACTTCTCAGACTTCTCCTCACTAAATGAGAACATGGTCCAGGATTTAAAATTTAAATTTCCTTTAAGCTGAGGACGTGTGACTTTCAGACTGTCTGTTCTTCAGGCTCATCTGCCTGAGCCACTTCAGAGCTGTTTTGTGGTGGAAGAGAGGGTGGCTTCAAGAGGTTTTCTGAAACCTCTCTTAACTTGTGTTAGTTTAAATGAATCCTCTCCCTTGTGCTAGCTAGGAGCAGAAGAGTTTAAGGCTCCCTCTGTGATGAGGAGAAAAAGCTTTCTTAGCCTTGAATAAAATTATGGTCTGTGAACTGTACATGTGTCTAGATCTCTGTACTGTCAGGTAATTATTTTCCCTTTTTCACCCCCACTTTTAAGCCTATTTTGTCAGTGATTAATACACCACAACGGCAGGAAAAAAAAAAAGTCTTTTAATGTGTGCAAATGAACATTGCCAGATATGATACAGTTTTTAAATGAACTTAAAATGCTGTTAAAAAATTATCAGATCTCATTGTTGTTGAATGTAGGAATTGAAGAAAATACAGGAAAGGAATGTACAGTAGCAGATGAAACTTCCTTTCACTGGTGTATCTCAGAAAAATAAACCTCACTAATAATATGTTTTACAAAAAAGGATTGGAATCCAAAAGACTTGCAGTAGGCTTTTGTTTCCTAACTTTGTCAACTGAGCAGTAGGACAGTTAAGCTTTGAGGGTTTGAGCTGCTTGGAATATAAATCAGTGCAGTTCTGTTGGCTTCTAACAATTAGACTTGAGTCAGCTGATGAACCTTCTCTAAATGCTTTCACTGAGGGAGAAAAAAGCATCAGACCATTAACAAAGAATTTAAAATCTCTGTGTTGTGGACTATAGGTGTGTTTCTTGTTACTGTAAAGTTTAGGAAAATACAGCTAGTATTATGGGAAGAGCCAAAAACAGGACAAAGGCCTGTCCCCTTTCCAGCTATGTTTGCCACAGAGCTAGGGGTGATTCATGATAAGGATTTAATGTTTCCTCATTTGTATCCTTGTCCTTTTAATCAATTCCATTATAGGCAGCTTTTCTCAAAACGGTCTGATAGCTTAAGTTTAGTTGTTTTCATTCCCTGGAATAAGTGCTGTCTGTAGACCTTTGTGGTATGTTTTTCATTAATAAATAACTTCTTTGAGCAGTATGGCATATTGTTTACCAGAATGCCATTTGGCAGAGGAAGGAGCTGTCCAGATTTTCATTATATGTTACCAGCATTGGTGATGAACTCAGTGTAACAGTAAAATCTCCTTGCAGACTCATTGACAGAGATTGTCACCAATTGATGAGGATTTTCTTAGCATGCAAGAAATGAGTAGTTATCTGAGCAGCTTTGTTCCATGAAGCGTATCCAGTCACTGAGTATTGCTCAGTATTAGTGACCTGCCCTCCTTAGCAGCCTGCAGGAGGGAATCTACGTGCCAAGGCTGGTTAATGTTGTTCAAATGTACCTAAAAAAAAAGTATCCAGTGAACATCAAAAACACTGAATTAAGAAATGTTGATGTTAGTGTTTTCAGACTACTCAGTTTTTCAGAATTCAGAATATAAAAAAGTTGATTTCCCCTGCCCCCCAGCTTGGTTAATAGGCTTGAAAACCTTAAACTTTAAGACCCATAAGTCAAAAAAAACCTTTGTGACGAGTTGCACAGACCAGCAGGCACATCTGCTGGCTGAAGCCCTGTACTCTGGTGAGTTATTTGGCATGGCCCACAGTGGAATCTCTTTGTTGTTCCTATTGTGCAGTCATGTTCAACCTTGCTTGCTGGAAATACAGAGAAAATACTTCTCTTTTAGATTACAGAGTATTAGTCTTAAACTCTATCCACTGGATACTGACAGCAAGTTAAGCTCCCAGTTTCAGTTCAGAAGCTTTCCTCTGTGGATAGGTTGTCTTTGCCTGCGCTTTCCCCTCCACCCCTGCCAAAAGTTGTGAATTTAATTTATCAAGGGCTTCTGTTTACCTACAAAATCAATAATGTTCATTCTGTGACGATTTGTAGTCAACAAACATAAAAGGCTGAGGATCAGTGAGGGTTAGGTGATGGTTACAAGCAGAGCAAATCAAGAGGTGATCTGTGATTTCAGGTCACAGAGTCTTTAAGCTTGAAGAATTTCCAAAGCTGGAGAAACTGAAGGAAGAAAACCCTTATCTTAAAAATGCAATTCTGGGCTGCTGGTTTAATGGGCAGACGGTGTGCAGTTTCCCTAGAGCAGATCTCCATCTTTCCAGTGTTACCACTGTAAACTGCCTGTTTTTCTTCTGTAGAAGAGTACCTGCTACCATTAGCAACAGACTTTTGCTGAGGGGAACCCTTAGCTGGGCTGGGCTGGGCTAATGTTCAGTTTAATTCTAGGGGAAAAAAGTAGTTAGTTCAGCAGTGATTGTGGCAGTTGTAGCCAGTTCCCAAAGTCTTCTCTGCAAATGCACATGTGGGGTAGTTCCTCTTCCACAGAGTGCTGACCTAAAAGACAACAAACAAATACCAAGGAAGGCAGCAGATAAAAACTGAGTGGTACAGGCACAAATAAAAGGCAATATAGTAACGCTGGGTTTACATTTTGCTCCATTACAGTTTGAGGTATTTTGGGATGGGGAGTGGTCATAGCAGTTGTGATTAAATGGGAGAGGAAAAGACTGTCGAGATAAGAAAGGGTAGTAAAAAAGAGGGAAGGAGGGCTGTGGAAAGGAGAATGGGGTTTACTGGAGACCTTTAGCTAATGGAACCAACAATCCTGAGACAGCATGTCCTGTCCCTGAAAACATTAAAGGCATTAAGACATTAAGTTCCAGCCGTTTAGGTGGCACTCTGACCAACCTGATCTAGTTGAAACACATTTTATGTGTTAATATTTATTTTCCAAGTGCCTAAGTGACCAATTGGTACATAGGTATCACATAGCAAGCATTATTTTAAACCAGAAGAGGGTAGATTTAGACTGGCCCCACCCCTGAAGGTGTTCCAGGTCAGGTTGAACACGGCTTGGAGCAGCCTGGTCTGGTTGAAGATGTTCCTGCTCATTGTGGAGAAATTGGACTAGATGACCATTGAAAGTCCCTCCCAACCCAAGCCATTCTGTGATTCATCTCCCAAGGGTTTTTCTGAGCGAAAGACCCTACTGCAAAGTGCATTCCTGGAAGTGTCCATCCCTGGCATCCTACTTCAGGTATTCAGCAGGGACATCCCGGGGCACTTCTCAACTGATGCAGTGACATGTACACCAGCCCCTAGTGACCAAGTACAAGTGAGGACAGCCAAAGATCATATTTGGGAGGGCATTGCTCCTGACATACTAAAGGTTTTACTGGGAGAGATAACGGAGGGGAGGTTTAATAGGGAAGAGGGGTCACCTGTAGCTTTGTCTTGGTCCTAAAGCCCAAATCTGACTAACCTGAGAGAGCTGGAGTGCAAATTCATAGTCAGAGTTACAGTAAGCAGGGGTTTCATACCAAGTGGAGTAATAGACAATGGTGACTTTTTTAAAGAAAAAGACAAAATTAAATTAATGAAAAGGATGAATGAAGTGGAAGAAAATAAACTGTAGCACACCCCATTAAGTATCTTTGGGAGATGATACTGGAGAATTGTCTTGGTTGCTTTTGGATTTCTCATTAAATGTTGGGCTTCACTCCCCAGGCAAAGGGAATATTGCACAACAGAGAAATGCCATGTAGGAAAAAAAAGAAAAGTATCGTGGTTGCAACCATTGCTGAAAAAAGTATATAAAAATACATATACAGGAGTGTGACTTGAAGCAAGATTTCCTGTCACTGGGATTTATCAGGTCTTTATGTTTCTTCGTCAATTATGCAGCTTCAGTAAGGCACAGCGGGGGAAGAAGAGCCACTGGCCAAGCTCTTGACATTTAAAGGTGATGCTGTAGTATTCACTGGACTTTGGCAATCTCTCACTTGTAAACAGCTTGGGTGCAGTTTTGTTTCTGATCTGAGGTGTACTCTACCCCCACCCTGATGATTGGGTCCTACCTCTACAGAGAGATTTTCATCGGTTTTGGGACCCTTTGCTTTGGCCAGTCTTATGCTGTTTTCATGTGTATTTAGATGTGACACCTGAAGGAGCACATGGAGGTGATTGTGGTGCACTGCCTCCACCCTGAGCCTGTGCAATCCATTTGAAGCCACATACTGTATAAATAAGTGGCTACTGTAAACAAGAGAGAACCAGTTAGCAAAATATTGTGCTCTGAAATAGCTCCTGATGTGGTATCCATGGAAATGCTAGGTTTTACACTAGATAATAAAGGGCAAGGAGTCCAGTTGTTGTGACTGGCCTTGGGAAGGTTGTGTAAAGTTTTAGCTGTGAACTGACTTGACTTGCTTGGAAAAATATGCAAAGCTTGTTTATAACCTTTTTTCCCCCCCTCCTTTCTTTTCTAACTTCTCGCCATCATAGGGCACACAGTTGATTTTCAGTGCTGCTAAGGAACTGGGACACTTGTCAAAGCTGAAGGTATTGTCCTGCATGGCTTCTGTTATTGTCCCTGTGTGTAAGCATGGAGGTGTAGTAGTGTGTAGCATGTCTTGTGCTTCCAGTGGTTTGTCACTGAATGCAGCTGTAGAGAGATGCTTTTAAATGCATTAAATGTGCTTTTAAATGCATTCTACTAACATTAGTATGGTGTTTAACAGTTAATTTTATTGTGAGTTTAATCATCAAAGTAGTTTTTCACTTCTGTAGATACAGCGATCAGTTTGGGACATCAGTTTAAAATGAAAAAAAAGGAGATTTTTCAATTTTCTGTCCAGTTCCTCTGTATCCCTATGTATAAAAGGGAGTCCCTAATGAGGTATTGGCTGGAGAGATGGTAGTGCTAGCTGTGGATGAATTATATGGACTGTTACAAAAATAACTGTTATGGAAGAGAGCCTGTGTCTGTAAATTCCTTCTGCGTGGGCTCTCTTTACAGGCAAGCTGGCATTTAGCATGAAGGCTATGTTGATGTGTTTTGACAGTGCATGACATGACAGTGCATGACATGAACATTATGAAGTGCACGCCACCTCATCATAAGCAAATCAAGCAGTAATTCACTGATCACGACAGGAACGGTATGAGAATAGTGATGCCTTCCTGCATTCCAGTTGCACAGTGCTGTGGTTAGACTTGTGCTACAAGACAGGTATTGTGCAAGAGGAGGTCTAAATCTGAAGCGTCACAGTACACAAACTGTTCTGCAAGGGAGCCGAACGTGAACTCTGTCTTGGAGCATGATCAGGGAAATCTTCTCAGACCAAAGGACATTCTCCTATGTGATTAGGAGTAATTTCAAAATCTATTTGTCCCTTTCTATATTTTTTTTTGTCTTGCACACTCAATACAGCTGTTTTCATACACCTATCTATTTCCCTTGCCCAGCAGACACATTTTACACACACGTTTATGAGCCAGGCCAGTACACAACTCATTTAAGGTGGTGCTTAGTAGCAATCCTAGTAAGTGTTCTGGACATGCAGGTGTGTCATTACACGTGCACACTTTTCTCCTGCTGCATTTTGAGGCTGTTACATAGCAGTTAACAGTCACATAACATAAACCTTCAAGTGTAGCTCCCCAGGGGAATAGCTGTCACTTGTGCTGAGTGATGTCCTCATGCACTCCCACGGTCAGGCTGTCCTCCCTGGTGACATGGTGGCTCCTAAAGATTGCACTTTCTTCACTGCTTCCTGCACTGGCAATTCTGTGTGTCCCTTCTGTGGGAAAAATGGGTAGAAACGAGCTTTCTAGCCAGCCTTGGAGAATGGGAGCTGAACCACAGCATCCAAGTGTGACTCCTGTTTCCTGTGAGTATCCCCTTCCCCCTTCAAAAACATCAGCAAGAACCCAGCATTTGCAGAAGAGAAGCCATCCCTGCCTTCTACACACCCTCCTGCTGTTTGAGGGGCAGAGCTCCAAATGTGCTCTGTTGCTTCTCCCACGTCACAAGGACAGTCTGTGAGTTCCTGTGGCTTGCTTGCATTCTTGAGCGTGGCCATTGACATTCAATGTTGTCTTTTATGTGTTCCATATGTCCTTATTACTGGAATTTTCAAACATGTGCAGGGTGCCTTTTGCCAGGGATGAGTTGGAAGCTTTGCTGGTTTCCGTTTGCACTGGTCAGATGAAGGCCATCCCTCAGCAGCAGCCTGTCTTCAGTTCAGTTGCAGTAAAGCTTAACTTTGTTAACTCTGGGGTGCGTTTTTAGAAATGCACATAATCATCCAAATCAGGCAAACCCTGGTGTGTGTTCAAACCTTTATTTGCTTATCCACAGATAGAACTGCAGCAGCACAGGTACACAGGATTTTATATGTGGCAAGAGAGTCGTGCTCAAGTGGGAAAGCACTCTACCACCTGAATTTTGGAAACCTTTATATGAACCAACGTTGTGTCCAAAAACTTCCAGTGTTATGGAAGGAGTGTTATGAGAGTGTAGATTGTTTGGGTCCTTGTGAGCATCATGGATATTACGATTTTTTGTCCTTTTGTTTTTGCAGGCACATACAAACTAACAGGGAAGGCATGAGTAAATGGGTCTTCAGAGCCACTCTGCTCTGCATTTTGCGGTCCCACTAAAAGCCTGGGAAAATTATGGGATGGATTTTAAGCTTTACTGGTCTTAAATAGAACAGGGAGAACAGAGCCCTAGTGAATCAGATAACTCAGCTGAAAACTGAGACTGACAGACCTGACAAGCACAGGCTCTCGTCCTGATGACAAATCAGTTTCGCAGTGTATTTTAAAATGCTCAGAAAGCCAACCATAAACCTGGTACCTAGGTGCCACATATCTGCCTCCCGCTTTTTATCAAACTCTTTCTGTTTGGTTTGCTTAATAGCCAGCAGCTGGAGCAGGGAGCAGCCCCCTCCTCTTCCTTTTGTTGCCCCCCCGGCTAAACAGCCAGGCTCTGACTACAGAGTTTCTCCTGAGAGTACCTGTGTGGAATACAAGGATGAATTTGACAAGTTTGTTGGGTTGTTTGGGTTTTTTTACTTCTTATGCTTGGAGTTGCGTAATTATTTGACGTAAATATTTGTGTCTTGCTCCTGGCTGGCAATCTGGGAAGTGCAAGGTAGCACTCTGCACAGTCCTTTATAGGAACAGTGTGGGATTTGCAGAGGGCAGGTGTGCAGGGGAATGACAGTTGTGGGCTCCTCTGTGAGTAGGTGCAAGCATTGCCAGTCCAGTCACTGTGTTATTTTTATCTAATGTGTTGAAATAAATGACACTGGGAAATTCAAATAAAGCAGTGACATGTTCATGTGCATTGACAGCATGGGCACCAGGGGAATGACCACTCAGAACAGGACTGAATGAGCTCTTCAGGTGTTTAAGAGAAAAATGTTGAGAAAGAGAAACCACCTGGTTTCTGTCACAGTCTGTGCAATCTGACAGACAGGCCCAGAAAGTCATTTTAGCAGATGTGAAAGTCACTCTGCCTTGGAAACACAGCTACCCTGGCTAAATTGGCCTCTCCTACGAATGTGGCTTTGGGCTCTGGCTGATTTTGCTCTTTATCTGACTGTCAGAGAGAGAAAGAATGCTTTACCCTGTGTCTGCTGAAGTGTGAAGCCACATCATCTTCAATTGAATTACTCCCAGCTCATGAAGAAGAGTGAGGAGAGGTATTGCTCCCCTCAGGATAGCTTGTGACAACAGAAGATACTCTGCAGCTTACAGAGCACTGTGCCACTGCACATAGGTTCCCAGACCAGGAGCATCCTGTGGGGGCGAAAGAGGCAAGTGGAGGCATGTCTCTACTACTCAGGAAAGCACAGTATGAACTTGTCTGAGGTACTGACAACTCGAGAGCCATCTTCTGTGCAGTTTAATGCAGCACTGTGTGAAGCTGGCAGCTAGCTGTCTGTGAGAAGCATGGCAAATGCCTCGCACTGTGCCTGAACTGCGGTGTCCCCTGTCTCCATCAGGCAGGAGATGGATCGCAGTGGATAATGAATAGGAACAGCACCAGGCAGTGTGAAGAACCGCCAAGCTGCAAGATAGCCAGGAGGTCTGTCTGTGTGAAACGTGCACACGGTGCCACACACTAGGCGCGTTTTACCGAAAGGCAATTTAGCAGATGTGTTTCCAGGGAGCTGTCTCTGATTGGAGGCTATGACATGCGTAAAGTAGCATAAATAGCCTTTGCCTGATTTGCCTGCATCTTTTTCACGAGTGCTTTAGCACCCAACCTGCAGTCAGCTGGCCTGGCCCTCCAGTTAGAATTTCAGTTTGTGCAAAGCTCTACTTCCTAAAATACACTGTCTTCCCCTGAGACCTAGACTAAGCATCAGCGAGAAAGAGCTTAGTGAAACACCAAAGGATGGCACATCCTTGTTGTCAGCCAGGAGTCTTAACAGGAGTGTGCTCCCACTGCAGGAAAGAAAATTCTTTCCCAAGTGATTTCTGGCTGTTTGCTGTTTGAGATGGTGGGTCTTAATGGGAACAATGTGTTCTTTTAGCAAACATATTTTCTAGAACATGGTTTTTGTTTTTCTTCCTCTACACCAATGACATGATGAATTAGTGACCTTTGTAGTTGGAAGAATTAAAAAATCCAGGCACAACATATAACAACTTTGACTTACAGTTACCAGAATTCCTTGATTTAGGTGGTTTTGAGATTTTGTTGTAGGTGCTCTAGAATGACAGTGGTAGCAGACAGACTTTTGTTTGGGTTTTCCAGAGAGACAAACTGTGATTTTAAATTGTTACTTATCTCTGTCCACTTCCTTTTCTTATTTATGTCTTCTGTACCTGCAAAAAAGAGAGAAAATTAGTTTATTTTCAAGTTAAACTGTAATAAATGACTCTGAGAGATTCCATTAAGAGTTCCTTAAACAGCTGAATTAATGCTGTTGCCATATAACTACAGCATGAATCCAGAAAAAGTGACCACAGCGGGGACTCTTTTTCCCTTAGCTTCTTATAGCATGCTTGTGTCAAATATAATACTTGTTTGCAGGATCATATGGTGAGAGAAGAAACTAGGAGTCTCACTCCAAAGCAGTGTGCTGTTCTGGACCTGGCACTGGATACAATCAAAGTAAGTGATTCCATTTCTGTCTCTGTCATTCCCTTACTCCATCCCCAAATCCTATTTGGGAGGATAGTGCCTGTCCTGGTTCAGGAAATGGCAGGAGTTTGTGTAAACCTGAATAGGCTCAGGTAACTGGCATCCTGGGAGTAAGCATACTTACTTTGCTTTAGAAGAGCAAAGCCATGACCAGTTGGTGTCAGTTGGTCTAAGACCTGGATTTCCAGTACAGAAACTGTGTTGTGAATTTTCCCAGCTCTTTCCTATCTGCACATGCAATAGCACATACATGTTGGTTGCTGGTTGCAATTCTTGTTCAGTACTTTTCCTGTTTCTTTTTACTCTTAGCAATATTTTCATGCTGGTGGGAATGGTCTGAAGAAAACTTTCTTGGAGAAGAGTCCAGACCTGCAGTCACTTCGATATGCTCTCTCTCTCTACACTCAGACCACAGACACTCTCATCAAAACCTTTGTCCAGAGTCAGACAGCTCAGGGTAAGACTCTTTTGTGTTGTTGGCAGAGTTGAATGGAGCTCTCCACTCTGTTTGTAATTTCTCTGTCTTGTACTGCCAGTTTGTAGAATGCTTTTGGCAGTAACGTTTCTGGAAATGTGACAGTTCGGAACTTTTAAAGCTGGGAAGGAGGAAAAAGGGGTTATTTCCCACTCCATGACTACATTTTGAGACAGCAGAGATATGTGGAACATAAGGCTTGTTTGTGGTCTTTTTTCTCTGCAATCCTTATCAGTCACGTTTCATGAATTAATGTGGGTGGGTGACTTAAGTGAAATTTGAAGCTACTGTACTGAGACTTACACGGTGGTGTGGGGGACCATTTCAGCAAGACACCACTGCAGAAACTAGTCAGTGCCTGTGTCACAGGCCAGCTGCCAGCACACGTGCAGGCCTGACTAAGGCTGATTGACAGCAGTGTGATGAGTCATGAAGCTACAGGATATGTGGGAGCTAGATGTTTACAGATCACCACAACATATTAATAAGCTGCTGAGATGGGTCACCACAGTTTTTGGTGGCTCTCTGGGAAGCCTTATGGGTTAGTGGTACTGTTTCCTTGAATTTGAAGGGGTAAACAGTTAATTGTCTCTATCTTTCATTGCTTTCATGTGAACATCTCCAGATTGTTGTAGAGAACAATTTGGTCTCTAATTAAGGACCTTCACCAGGTGACAATGAATCTCACTAATCTTAATAATGTAAGAAGGAACAGATGCTACTAGAGGTTAGGTCAAAACCAAAACCAATGCTTTTAAGCTCTCAGGCTGTTTAAATATGAGAAGCCATGTCATTAAGCTGCTTCATCTCAGCAGCAACGTAGAACTCCATGGGGGTGTCCTCCTGCCATCTTTTTGCATGAGATCCTTCTCCTTTAATCCTTCCAAGACTATGAGACCTGGCAACCACACAGATGGTACTAACTCTGCCAGCATACTATCACACCGAGCCCCAAAATCAAGGGGAAAGCACTCCTTAGGTGATAGGAGTGAGCTTTTCCCACTTGTGCAAATGAGGCTGCTTGACACTGGCATTCCTCTAACTGAGTAGAAAGTACAGAGATTTTGTAAGCAAAGCAAGGTTTGTTTCTAAGGTGAAAGGTTGAGTGTAGTTGTGGGGGGCTGAATCATCAGAAGAGGAAACTTGGGGGACCCTAAACCTACCTGAAAGGAAGTTGTAGTGAGGTGGGAGTTGGTTATGCCATGTCTCAAGTGAAGAGATGAGAGGAAATGGCCTTAAATTGTCCCCGGGAAGGTTCAGGTTAGATATTAGAATTTATTTTTTCATTGAAAGGATGGTTAGACATTGGAGTAAGGTGTCCTGGGAACTAGCGGAATCTCTGGAAGCATTCGAGAGGTGTGGATGTGGCACTTGGGGACATGGTTTAAGGGTGACTGTGGTGGTGCTGGGTTGACAGTTGGACTACATGATCTTGAACGTCTCTTCCAGCTGTTATGATTCTGTAATTCTGTGATCCCTGCCTTTAGCAGCACGATCTAGTCTTGCTTAGGTTGAAACATACTGCATTAAAACATTGAAAATAACTTAAAGTCAGTACCTGCCTCTGAGAGAATAGTCCTATAGCTGTGTCCCAGCAGAGCAATGATGACATCCAGTGGCCAGACAGGTCAAAGACTTCTACGTCCACAAGGGACTCCAGGAACTTGGCTGTTGTCATCAGTTACTGAAAACACTTTTAACAGGGAACTTGAGTGCACACGTGAGTGCTTTCAGTCTTTGCTGCTCTATGCAAATGTTTCACATACATATCCAAACCATGGATTGAAGCAATTTTTTTATGTGGATACTGTTGTGTTGTCATGATGACCCACTCCTGACTGCAGCATGAACTGGAGAATGGCATTGCATTGCAACACAAGTTCATGCTGCAGTCAGGAGTGTTTAAAATTAGAGGAAGAAATTGCTCCATTGAAGTCAAAAAGTGACAAATTCAAAGCTGATATGAGAAAGCAGCTTTATGCAATGCATGATTTGACTGTAGAACTTCACTGGGGGCAAATATTTAGCAGAAACACAAAGATAGAACATAAGCTCTGAGTAGCAGGAATATAGAGGGTCTGCCACAAAAGTGTGTGCCTAGGTATTTATTTATGTATTTTTTAAGAAGCTTAGAAAGAATCAAGCTCTAGCTTTAGGACATAAGATGCACATGTTATGAGGTCATCAGTTATATCTCATAGCTGACTGAGGGTGTTTTTTGTGAGTTATCTGAGCAACTTTGTAAAACAGCTACTAGGCATGATAGGCCACTGAGCTGGTACAAATCAGCATCTTGTGTATTAGTGGGCTTGAGAGTTTTGGACCCTGTTTGAAGAATAAAAGATTTGAGTTCCTCCACCTAAGACCTGTGATGGAGTATCTCTGAGAAAGGCATGACTCTCCTGGGATTTGGGCTAAAGAAGGATATTACTTGCTTACACTTCTACTCAGAGCTGCTAGGTGGGTTTGAAGATCTGCCCACACGTTGAAGGGCAGAAAGGAGAGCACCTCTATTTACAGCTGTGACTGATGTTTCCCTTTGCATAAGTCAAGTGTCCCACAAGCCCATGGGAGGACATGGCTTCATGCAGAATTATTTAAATGCCGCTTGCTTCACGTACTTCACTGCTCAATGGTTGCTTCTTCCAGTTTGTGAAGTACCTACCGCTCTCATTTCCTTACTGAGCAGGTTTTGATAGCACTATGGTGTTAAATATTTGTTCTGCAGATCTGAATCAGGGTTTGCAGTTTAGTTATGCCAACACAAATTCTGTTCTTATTTTAACTCAGACAATCCCTTACTTATGGATAGCCTTGCTCTCCAAAGCCTGGAGACCAGCCTGCTCTCCAAAGCCTGGGCTGGGGCAGAAGACCTAGGAGGATATTTTGTCTGTTATTAAGAGCTAGAATATTTGTCTTGTGTTTAAGTGACACTGTGATTGTATTGTAATTCATACTCTTCTCTCTTTATCTTGCTTGCTTCTTGCCTTTTGAATTCATGTCTCAGTGCATGATGGGAAAGGTATAAGGTTTACCGCTAATGAGGACGTTCTTCCTGATAAGGGTATGTTCAAGATTAATGTTGTTACCATAACAACATTACCCAACTGCCTTGCTTTTGAAGTCATCTTGCCCATGCTCAGAAACCTTTTCCAGAGTTCTGTTTCCTGTAGTTCCCTGTAGAAGTGAACTCTCACTGAATGCTTGCATCCCACAGACAGAGCCACAGGTTGCGTGGTTTAGAAGTCTGTACCTTGCCTGAGAACCTGTCCCCAGGCTTGAGATTTATTAGTGGGAATTGAACCTTGCCTTGAAAATGGCCTGTTTTTTGGGAGATGCCGCAGACTTGTTCCCCCGTCCTTTACCATGCGCTGTGTATTTCAAGTCCTGGACTTGCATGTGTTTGGTTTGCTGAGAAGGGCTCCTGTAATACATGGAAATGCCTGATTTGCACTCAAGGTTATGCCAAGCTTGAACCACTTGGCTTGAAGGGGGGTAGCTAAAGTCTGGGTGCTCAGGAGACCCCTAAAAAAATTAAGTCTTGTAATGTTTCATCTCTCAATTTATTTTTTTGCTGTCCAAAGTCTCTTTATTATCTTAGGTGAAATACATCTGTAACCCGTAGCACGAGCTCAGTTCTGCAGTTTCACCTTTCAGTACTGCGATACCAATGAGACTTCCATGTTAAGAATTAAATCTGCTTGTCACTACATGTGCAGGCATGTGTATGCACACAGTTTTATGTGCTCGGCTGGCATTTTTTAAAGTGGGGGTTTTTTTGTTAATTTCAGTTAGTAGAACAAGGTTTTTGTATGAAAGAGAAAGAACAAAGGTAGGAATAAAGCAATTTATCTAAATTTTGTCTTCCTTGAAGGTAGGGGGATAATTCCACTGTCATTCTTCTGAAACGTCAGTGTCTCCTTTATAACCTATTAATTACACTAAAGACCAATAAAATGAGGACCTGAGTGTTTGTTGGCTGATGTTTCTGTGGATTTGGCAGTTATATACTGTTGGCAATCCTGTCTGTTCCTGTGGAAAACGCCAACAGTGTAAGTGACAGACCCACATCACCAGATGAGTCTGGTCAATAATTAAACCTGCTGATTTTAAAGTACTATGCTTATATGCAAAAAAGTAACACTGTCCTTCTAAGTGGGGAGGAAACAGCACATTCAAGATCATGTTTGTTACAGCCTAAAGATTGTTTATTGTACTCAGGTCAAGCATTAGAATCTACCCTAAGGTAAGAATTTGAGGTTCTCTTTTGGTTGCCCAGATACTTTTACTTATATATTAATATGATTTTCACTGCCTACAGTTGTGTGTCACGTAATTCTCTTCAAGGAATTGCACAGATTACCTCCAACCTCTTGGATTTTAAATGAGTGGTTTTGCTGCCTGCAGGTCATTCCTGTGGAAGTTGACTTGTTAGATCTAATCAAAATGTTTGATTCCTTACCTAGAATTTCAAAAAGACCAGTTTTTCACTTAGTAATGTGTCTTAGCCTCAAAACTGACAAAGTAACACTGCTGTTCATAGATACTCAATTACCCTGTAGGTGTCTCAATTACAACAGCATTGCTAATTGTCAACCCGAGGTCAGGCAGTTATCAAAGCGAAAGCAAAATTAATCTCACTATCTTATCAAAGACTTCATTTTCATTTGCTAAGCAGTTTTATTTTGTAATTATATGATTGATTTTACTGCCCAGAAAAATGTCATTTCCACATATTCCATGGTAATCATAATCAAAAGTTAAAAAGATGAAAAAATCATGATACATGAATGGTAAGGTTCATGAGATCTTCTCTGTCTGTTGCAACATGTTATCTTTTCGTTTCTGAAGCTACATCTTGTTTTGTCCCTGACTAACTGATAAAGGGAAACAAGTATGCAAATCATGAGTAGTTCTCTCTCATGGATTTTGATGCACAACAGAGAAGGAGTTCTCATTATCCTCCGAAGGGAAGTAGACAGGCAATCAGGATGACAACTTTTAACTGATGTGCAACATGGAAAAAGGTTCTTGGAGGGTGAGACTGCACTATAGCTCTGTGCAAATCACTAGCATCTATGTATTTTTCCCCCTGAACTTCCTGTCTTGTGTGATGTCCTTTCCTCCTCTTCTTTTTATTGTTGGGTTTTTCGTCCTCCCTTGTTCCCTGAGCAGACAGGAATGCTGATGTCCACCACTGGAATGCCTGCATGCACACACAATACCTTGGCAGGAACCTCTGAAAAATCCTTGCTCTCTGTGAATGTCCATTGTTGAGCATTAGGTCTTTTAAATTCTTTTGAAATTCTTACTATTATTCTCAATAGGATGTGATCTTCACGATGGAGTGCAAGAAATGTTAGTGTTCATGCGTCTTGGGCATGTGAGCCTGATGATATCTTGCATTAACGTGACATTATTGGTGTTGACTGAAAAGCTGACTGTGGAAGGTGCACTGCAAAAACACCATGTTGTTTTGCTGAGGCCAAGATTGGTACCAATAAACAGTAATCCATGTGTGCACGGGGGGGTGTCCATTTTCTTCCAACAGGCTCCGGTGTGGATGATCCTGTGGGTGAAGTGTCCATACAGATCGACCTGTACACACACCCAGGGACTGGCGAACACAAGGTCACGGTGAAAGGTATGGCAAAACATGTGTTACTGCTCAGGCTCTGTGACTGCATCGAGGCAAATCTCCAGTTGGCAGCCATGATAGTGTTAGCTCATGGGATCTGGGTCCACAATTGTTTTCTCTGTTTCACATCAGGAAAACGTAGAGAAATAGCAAATAAGTTTGTCCAACCAGTGACATGGCAATGTACAGCCCTGTTGTGTATTGGCAACGATATAAGCAGTAAACAAAAATCAGATGATGGTTCTCACCAAGCGCCACGTTTAGCCTGTGCTGCAGAGAACAGGGCAGCATGACAGGGTGATGTTGCAAAACTGTTCAGTGTATAGCCAGAGATCACAGAACCAGTAAGAGTTCAGAGGCTCCTCTACCCCATCTTGAAGGCCATATTGGTCCCTGAAGAGCTGCTCTGAAAATAGCCAAAGTAGTGATTCATCCCAGGCTTCCTCTTCCTCCTTCGTCTCCTTTGCTTGAATACAGCATACTTAACTACTTTAATTTCCCCTAAAGATTTACATAAAGAGTTCTTCAGGCCTCTCTTCTGGCTAAATCTACACTGCAGTGCAAAAGCTGATTTTCAGAGCTATTTCCTCTGCTTCAGCCTGTTCCCTGCAGTGATCTGAGAGAGAAAGAGAATTAAAAATCCAATAATTGTGGATTCTGGAACGACTCACAGCTCACGTTTGTTTGTCTTACCTGCAGTCTCATTTTCCTTTTCAACAGAGACCTTAATATTGGCCTCCAAAATGCCCCCTTTTTTTTTTCTTATCCCACCCATAAGGTAGATGTAAGCACTGAACTGTCAAGGCAGACTGCTCAGAGCTGCAGGGATGCCTGTTTTCTTGGGCTAATTTTTTGGCAGTGCATATAGCAGAAGCTATATGTCCCAAACATTAAATTCCCTTCACGGAAATTAAATGAGATCAAAAAAGCATATGTATCTTTTGTAGTACAAAATATACACTGCCCATGCGTGTTGTGACATTGTCCCCTGAAGCAAGAAATTGAAAGCAGGGTGGAGCGGAAAAGTGTCCAGAGCAATGGGAACAGACAGTAACTCTCTTTTCCAGTTGTGGCAGCCAATGACCTGAAGTGGCAGACGTCTGGCATGTTCCGTCCATTTGTTGAAATCACCATGATTGGGCCCCATCAGAGTGACAAGAAGAGGAAGTTCACAACCAAGTCAAAGAGCAACAACTGGGCTCCAAAATACAATGAAACCTTTCACTTGTAAGTGTGAAAAATAGCCTAGAGATCTGGTGTGGCAAGTGCAGATGCAGAGGGCAGATAGGGTTTTTCAGTGTCCACAAACAGCTTGCTCAGGGCCCAGAAGAGTGTGTGAACCAGTAGCTTGGCCCCGTGCCTGGTTCCTTGGCAGGAAACACTAGATCATAGAAATTTTTGCTGCAGGTGGGATGCTGAGGTCTGTTCTGTACCAGCAGAGTCCTTTAGCTAGTCCTTTAGCCTTTAGTCCTTCTGAAATGCCCTGTGTGTCCTATGAACGTATTTTACTCTGTCATTTTAAGGAACTTTGTATCTTTTACTGGTAGAGTTGAGGCTAAAAGTTCATTACATGTTTTTCGTTCTCTTAATCTTAATGTGCATTTTTATCCCTACTTGACCTGTGGGACATGCTTTCTAAACTTGTTTCCAAGGATACAGCCCTTGGAACTGGTAGTTGCACTGCTAAAATTGTGGTGTTTCTCAAAGTTGAGTATTGATCTCCTCCTATTTGGCTTTCTTTCATTATTACAAAGATATATTCCTTCTTTGAAGTTTCAACAAAGGGAGCTGCAGGCTAGTGCTCACTCAGCTGAACATGTAAAAATGAGTGGAGCAGAGATGACCAGCAAAAGGCTGTGGACATCTGGGGGAGAGGGAATGTTCATATAATTTTTCTGTTCTATGAGAAAAGGCAGGCTTCCTCTAAGTATAGAGATTTTGTTCCTTTTATTCTTTTAATTTTAGAAACATCAGAAGGGTTGGGGATTTATTTTTATTAGTTTTTGCTTTAATGGAAGGTTTTGAATCTTTAACAAAGATCTCATCTAATTAAAATAGTAATTCTGAAATGAAGCAACCCTTAACAGAAGCAGAAATGCTTAAAGTCTTCTGAGTTTAAAATCTATTAGCATGGCTTTAATGTTCCATGCTCCTCTCATTTCACAGTTTAACACACACAGAAGTTGCAAAGGCAATTTGATAAAGGTTGTTGTTGTTTGTTTTTAAGTAAACGGGTTGTCTTACCTGCTATAAATCAGCCAAAATGCCCTCATGCTATAAGTTTTACTTCTCCCTCTCTGACAAGGGTCTACTGTAGAAATAAATTTCTGTGGCTGACACCTTTATTTTGCAGAGGAATTTATACACTTTAGAAACTGTAATTTGGGTGTGTTTTTCAGCATTCTGGGGAACGAAGACGGCCCCGATGCCTACGAGCTCCAAGTCTGTGTGAAGGATTACTGCTTTGCTCGAGAGGACCGGGTACTGGGGATAGCAGTGATGCAGCTCAGAGACATAGCAGACAAAGGAAGCTGTGCTTGCTGGTGCCCCCTCGGGCGCAGGATTCACATGGATGAGACCGGACTTACAATCCTGAGGATTCTCTCTCAGAGAACCAATGATGAAGTTGCCAGAGAATTTGTAAAGTTGAAATCTGAATCCCGCTCCACAGAGGAAGGCACCTGAGCTGAGCTGTGTAATGTTCCCTTTTCTCTTCTGCCTTGTGCCAATATGTGCAAGTGTTCAACAATTCTCTTTTATTAATTGCAAAAGGTTTTTTTTCATGTTGTCTTTGTCAGCTCCGATAGCGCACGTGTGCTGTATAGGAAACAAATCCATCAATCTGATGTGAATTATTTATTTTTTAGTAGCTGGGTAAGACACCATAGAGAATGAGACAATCTCTTCTTATTTAAGATGCAAATTCTGCTTTGTGTATATAAATTATTTTATATTGGAGGCTGGAGTTGCTGGGTTTTGTTGATATGCAGCACTGTGATTTTATCCTCTGAAGTTGGCAGGCATTAAAAAGGTTCTACATAATCACACCACGACGCAAACACACAACTGTGTGGAAATTGGGAGGAGATGATTTGGGGGTTTGACAAAGCACAGTTATCTCTCATTGAATTCATGTACTGTGGAGCTGCCTGGGGATCTTCTGTCACAGGTTATGCCAACATGATATGCAGACACCTCAACATCTGCTTAAAAAGGAAGTGGCAGATCACTCTGGAGATGGACACCAGATGAACGCATGTCCACGGGTGTGCTGCTGTGAGCATGGGAGACAAGTGCAGAGGGGCCTAAGATCTCATAGCCGAAAGCTGCGAAGGCAGCACACCAGGAGCAGGCTGCAGCTGCCCTGCCATTGTAATTAGATAGGGTGTCTTGGAGAACATAAATCCCCACGTGCTGCCGGGAATCCCGCGCCGCCGTGGGGGTGCTGTAAGCTACTCAGCTCCGCAAGGCACGCTCTGGCTACCGTGACCAACACGGTAAGGAAGGGATCAACGTTAGAGTCGTAGAGTTAGAGCCGTGACAAATTACATGGCTGCTATGTACTTTTTTCCACTTCAATATTCTTTTTGTTAGTTTTTGACAGAGGATTGGATAATTTCATACTTGCAGGCTTTCTGTAGCATTTTGTTACCCTGGAGTAGCTAAGACCATTCCTCACTATGAACCCAGAAACGATGGCTTGCCTGGGAGAGAGCAAGAAGCCTCCCCTCTGCAAGCCCTCAGTCTGAAGTGCTGGTCAAGGGGCAGCACGTTTGTTTGGTTCTGATCTTGAAGATGCTGTGATTGATCCACGCTGATTGTCATTAATCCTACGATACCATTGATGATACCATTGAAATATTTTTGCACTGTCTTAAAGAAACATCCTGCTTTTGTTTTCTTGCAAAACAAAACACTGTCCTGAGCAAAGTAATTGCAGGGAGGTCAGAATTTCTGACTGAAAATTCGTAAGCAGGAAGGTCTGGAGTGGTGATTGCACCTGAGGTATGTTTGTTGGAGGGTTTTTATTGGGGATATTTTTGCTTTTCCAGCTGCCCTTGTGCTCTGGAAAGTGCAGCTGGAACAAGCCAGTCCTTGCCCATAAAGTACTGTAATACTGTCAATAAATTCAAGGACTGCAATTGAATGACTTTTTTTTTTCCTTTCTATTTTCTCTGATACTTGTACAGCTGTATGATGTGACTCTTGTATTTCATAGGCCTGCTTGTAGAGTTGTGAGACAGCACATCTGCTTTGTTCTTGTCCATGGTGTGTTATAATAATGCTCTTCAAAACTCCACACTATTTGTCATGATTTTGAATCATTGTACGTGCCATTGTTATGAGAACTGTTAGTATGGTCTTTAATAAACTCTTTTAGCAGCATTTGGAGACATCTGTGGAAGTGTAACTGTAATTGGGTTTGCTAAACCATACAGGGAAGAATCACTACTGCATCTTTGAAAATCTGGTTTAGCACATAGATTTCTTTGGTGCTGTAGATACCCAGCAAATTCCCCCCTCATCCGTGGTGCCTCTCTCTAGGACATCTTTCCCTGAAGTCCTTGGCTTCTGATAACACACTGAGACATCACAGAAAAGCATAAAGAATAGCTTAGTTCCTTTTTTTTAATCCTGTCTGGCCTTTAAGTCACATTCCTTCGGACTCGCGTAGTCTCATGAAGGTGCTGAGTGGAAAGACTCAGACAGGCAGTCAGATACTTTACAGATAAAATGTGAAGAAAAATAATTATGTAACAAACTTGATTCATAACTTTCAGCCTCATATAATCATTAATACTCTGTACTTTGTATTGACAAGAGATGAAAGAATAAGCCTTCTTGATGTCAAGTAAACTACTCCCTCTCCTCAGTTTTTGGGGATTCTGCCAATTTCAGCAGACAAGGTCAAATAACTCAGAGACTCATATTTCATGATAACATAGGTCTCTGAATTTCTGTGATCTCAGATGCCATTTTTTCCGTGGGTAACTTATGCTCAGCAACAGGGTCCCTTGGGAGGCAGTCCTGAAGGACAAAGGAATCCAGGAAGGCTGGATATTCTTCAAGAAGTAAATCTTAAAGGCACAGGAGCAGAGCATCACCGTGGTCCAAAAGATGAGCCAGTGGGGAAGAAGACTAGTGTGGCTGAACAGAGAGCTTTGTCTGGAACTTGGGTAAGAAAGGAGAGTTTATGACCTGTGGAAGGGGCAACTTGGGAGGACTGCAAGGATGTTGTGGGATTATTATGCATGGAGAACACTGAACGGGCCAAAGCCCAACTAGAACTTAACCTGATTACTGATATAAAAGACAATAAAAAGTGTTTCTATAAAAACTTCAGCAACAGAAGGTCTCAGGACAATCTCCATCCTTGGTTGGATGTGGTGGGAATAAGGAATCCAGGGGAGGAGGAAAAGGCTGAGGTCCTTCACACTGCCTTTACCTCCATCTGTAATAGCAAGACCAATTGTTCTCGGGGTACCCAGGCCTGTGAGGTGGACAACAGGGAAAAGGTGCAGAATGAAGCCCCCATAATCCAAGGGGAAATGGTCAGTGACTTAGAGACCCACAGGTCTATGGGGCCACATGAGATCCACCCAAGGGCACTGAGGGAGTGGTGGAAGTACTCAACAAGCCACTTTCCATCATTTACCATTTCCCTTGGCTCACTGCTGATTGGAGGTTGGCAAATATGATGCCCATCTACAAGTAGGGCCAGAAGAAGGATCCGGGGAACTCCAGGCCTGGCAGCCTGAGCTCAGTGCCATGGAAGGTCATGGAGCAGAGCATTCTGAGTGCCATCATGCAGCATGTGCAGGACACCAGGGGATCAGGCCCAGCCAGCAGGGGTTTATGAAAGGCAGGTCCTGCTTGACTGACCTGATCTCATTCTGTGACAAGGTGACCTGCTTGGTGGATGAGGGAAAGGCCGTGGTCATCTACCTCGACTTCAGCAAAGCTGTTTACACTGTCTACCACAGCATCCTCCTGGAGAAACTGGCTGCTCATGGCTTGGTTGGGTGCACTATTCACTGGGTGAAAACTGGATGGATGGCCAGGCCCAGAGAGGAGTGGTGAATGGTGCTGTATCCAGCTGGCAGCTGGTCACCAGTGGGTCCCCTGGGGATCAGTGCTGGGCCCAGTCCTATTTAATATCTTTATCGATGATCTGGATGAGAGAATCAAGTGCACCCGCAGCCAGTTCACAGATGACACCAAGGTGGGTGGGAAGATAGGAAGGCTCTGAAGAGGCACCTGGACAGGCTCGGTCAATGGGCTAAGGCCCATTGTGTGAAGTTCAGCAGAGCCAGGTGCCAGGTCCTGGCCTTGGGTCACAACAAACCCCTGCAGTACTCCAGGCCTGGGACAGAGTGGCTGGAAAACTGCCCAGTGGAAAAGGACCTGGAGGTGCTGGTCAACAGTGGCTGAACATGAGCCAGAGTGTGGCCAGGTGGCCAAGAAGGCCAATGGCACCTGGCCTGTGCCAGCAATAGTGTGGCCAGCAGGACCAGGGCAGTGACCTCGGCACTGGTGAGGCCTCGCCTCACATCCTGAGTTCAGTACAAGAAAGACTTTGAGGTGCTGGAGCATGTCCAGGGAACAGTAATGGACCTGGGGAAAGAGCACAGGTCCAACAAGGAGTGGCCAAGGGAGCTGGAGGTGTTTAGCCTGGAGAAAAGGAGGGTCAGGAGGGACCTTATTGGTCTCTACAACCACATGAAAGGACATTGTAGCAAGGTGGGGACCAGTCTCTTCTCCCAGGTAACAAGCAACAGGATAAAAGGAAATGGCTTCAGGCTTCCCCAGGGAAGGTTGATGTTGGATAATAAGTAAAAATTTCTTCACCTAAAGGGTTGTCAAGCACTGGAACAGGCTGTTCAGGAAAGGGGTGGAGTAACCATCCCTGGAGGTTTTAAAAAAATGTGTAGGTTTGGCACTTGAGGATATGGTTTAATGGTGGAGATGGCAGCTTTGGGTTAATGGTTGGACTTCATGATCTTAGAGGTCTTTTCCAATTTAGATGATTCTGTAGTTCTATAGTTCAATACAAGTAACTCAGCTAATTCAAATGCAACTAAAAGTAGTGGCTTCATCATGGGGAAGCTGCTGAATTTGATGGCATATCCTATGTGATGTGTTGTTTAAAGCATGACTAAAAGCCCCACTTCAGTACCAAGTCAGATGGTTAACAGGTTCCTAACTCACTGATGTCCTGCTTGTCATCGCTTCAGCAGGTGCTGCAGTGGAGAAAAACCAATAATGAGCAATTCAAAGGAAAAGTGCTGTCTGTAACCATGGGGAAGAGGCCTGGGCAGGGCAAGAGGTCTGGCTGTTATAACAGAGCCAGGAGCCCAAAGCTCCCAAAGGTATCCACCAGTCTAGCTCTTCTCCTGCCGTCCAGATTTGTGAACTTTTTAATCACAGAATCAGTTTCCAGAAGCGTTGCTTTTTAACCTGTTCATCCAAACCTCTCTGCACATCTTGCCTCATTTCTTGGGTTTACAGTAATTGTGATGCTTTGAAATTTTCTTTTCTGCCTGAAAAATCTTTCAGATCCAAGCGACAAATACTCAGGCTTCTGCTTGTGCCTATGGCAACCCTACTGTGGTATGCACATGGCTGTCTTCACTCTGTCTGAACACTCTCAAAATGACAACTGGACACTGTAGGTATCAAATATATATATTAAAAAATAAATTAATAAATAGAATAGTTATTTTGTAAATATTTATATGCTGGTGTACCTGGGGTGGAAATGGCTATCCTGAGTTGGAAAAGACTGTTCCAAGAACATTGTAGCAAAGATAACAAGAAATAGGGAGTGGTAAGTTGCCTGCTGCCCCATCCAGGAGTCATCTACAGAATGCAGTGACATTAACTTATGGCAGGACAGAAGGGAAGTTAGAGATGAGCTGAATGCTGAAGGCAGGTAGGTGAATTCTGGTGAGGGTCTGACTGTTCTTGTCCAGGAGTTTTCTGTGGTGCCTGTGGGAACAGCAGACTGGTTTCAGACCAAGGGTCCATCTTGCCGAAATCTCGCCTTCAAGAGTGATCACAAGCAGCTGTCCAGAAAAGAGCAAGAACAAGGTAAACTAATGATGCTTCCTTCTGGTGCTCTTTATGGTGCTTTCTAATTTATGGTAATTTCTAATTTGCAAGATATTCCTGACTACATGATTTCTCTTTAATAAATTCTAAACGATCCTTCTTTTATCCCTCTTTGAACACTTGAAAAGCAATTCCATGGATTTACAAGTTTTTTATCTTACTTTGAACCTGGTTCCAACTAATTAATTTGATACCCTCCATTCTTTTTTCCACAAAGATGCTAAAGTCCTGGTCCTAGCCACTCATTCCTGAGCAATGAAGATACTGTAGACCTCTATCATATCCCATCCTAGTCATTGCTCTTGTGGTGACAGTGTTCCAGTTTATTCAGTTTCCTCAGACCTTTTATAATCTTTGCCCTTCTTTGAACCTTTCCCATTAAAGTGGATCATTTCTGAGCTGTGAGAGCCAGGAATATGAGGACCAGAACAGCACCCAGCATGCAAAATGTGGACCAGCTTCCAGGAGGAAGCCTTTTGAGGATAACAGTTTGCTCCTAATCTCAAAGAAATCTTCAAGGGTGCCAGCAGAATATGCCACCAGATCTTTCCCTTGACATGGAGAGCTCCTGTAGAATCCCAAAAAGGGAAATTCAAGAGGTTGCTGCAACTTGGGAAGTCAGCCTGAGAAAGAAAGAAGTCACGATGATGAGATTTGGTGGATGGTTGGAGACCTTTTGACAATCCTTTTATTTTTAGATTTTGTTTTAAAACATTAGATAATTTTATAAGAATAGAGAGAAGGAAATCAAGCCTGGCTTTTGGAATTCTGAAACTTTTTGACCTTTGGGAAATCACCTTCTAAAACTGTAGCCAACTCAGTTCTGTGACACCATCAGAAATTTGCTGGAGGAGTGAGAGAGCCAGACCCAAAGGGATGACGTGTGCTTGTGAGCACGTGATGGGAATGAAAGGTCCTTATGGGAAAAGACGTTGTGTTTCTGGGAGCGTGATGGGCAAGAGCAGAGACCCGAGGGCAAGAGTGGGAAGGCTGGTTTACCAACCTTTCCTGGAGGAAATCAGCAAGTTGCTGGACGGAGACAAGAAAACTAGGAGGAGAAATGGGGAGTGACTAGCACAGACTGAGAAGGCAGACAGCACTTCAAGCATGAGATTCAGTTTCCCTTTTTCAGTGTAGCAGCAGGGAGGGAGGAGGCAGTGTAGTGGCAGTGAAGGAGGTCAGACTGCTTGTGGGATTTCCTCCAGACATGTCATCTTCCTCCTTTTCTGCTCTTATGCTCTCATTTCCTCCCTTCTAGAGAAAACTCTGGACATGAGTCTGTGAACATTTGCAATAGGCTAATGAGGCTGGCAGTATTCCCTAATGCTTGGTGGAACATACACTGGAGGTCTGAGCTCTCCCTAGGTGTTGTGGAATGTAAGACCCCAGACTCTTCTTTTAAACCAGGAGTGTGGGTGCTGGAGGAATCTTTTCAGGATGTCAGTTCTCTGATATTTTATCTTCTCAATTGCTGCCAGTGATTTTTAGCCAACCTAGAAATAATTATTTTTGCAGCAGTGTTGTTTGTGATGGTAAAGTCTCCTGGTGCTTGGATGACATTGCCATCTCCACTAAACTTTATTCTGCTACATCAGACAAGAGAGGGATTTTTGCTCTTAAGCAAGGCTCTCCATTTCCAGTCATATGTGCATAACTTTTGTGTGTTTCTCTAATGTACAGCCTCTCTAGTATCACCTTCCCTTGGCTTTAAGAAACACTTCTCATTATCAGTCCCATCTTTGTGGGCTTCTCATATTTCTCTGCCCATTTCCATTGTGTTGCCTCATAGTCCTTTCTCTAGCCCCAATCTCTTCCAATTTCACCAGGAGTTCCCATCTGACATTGTATGCAATGTGTATTTTTTTGAGTCCACCTAGATTTGAGCTGCCATATTTATACCTAGAAATTAAGTTTGCCCACCCATATTCTGTGGTAAGATTCCACTGGTTCACAAAAGACACCGAATTCCTTTTATTATCATGCATTTAGTCCTGCAAGTGGCCACTACTCCCCATGTCATCTCAGAAACAACGGAGCCACCTTACAGAAGAGTACACCTTGAACAGGTTAGAGTTGGGAAACCAGGACCAAGTTAGTCCTGCACATTCTAGCTCTGCCATATTCACGTTGCATCTTGTCTCTCTTTCTATCCTTCCTTTTACTATTCTTCGAGACTCCTTCTAAAGCCTTGAATGCTGTTCAGGTCAGCCACAAAAGTCTGAAGTCACTTGGATATGGCAGCTATTTTGGATGTTATTCTCCAGTCACATCATCCTCACCTTCACAGGTGAATAGATCCTCTCTGCCAAGCCTTCAGTTCCGCATGTCAGTGTTACCAGAAGTGTGGCGTGGAACTGATCCTTCCCTGGGGATCAGAGGAGTTTGAGCCCCCTGAACTTTCAGTGGCCATAGCTCAGTATATTCTGTTTCCTTGTTTTCTGTTTCAGGCAGTTTCTTTTTCTATGGGTGGTCCTTCTGAGGCCAAGCTCTTCTTTTGTGGGATGTTTTCTATCTACCTGTCCTTTACTACCTTCTTCCTGACAAACAGTGTATGATAGAAGGGACTCCAGGCTGTCCCTCAGTCACCCATGACCACAAAATAGACTTTAGACTCAATATATAAACTATGAGTAACTATTCACTGGACAATAGTGCTTTTACAAGTTTCTCTTTCTAGTATTTTTGCTGCTTATTGGAACTAAACCCAGAATTACACCTCCTTTTATCATCTCTGTGACTGTGTGATGACAAAACCCGTCAGCTGTCACATCGGGAAGCACCATTATTGATAGGAGGTATTCATCAATTGCTGAGATGCTGTTTTCCTGTAATGGCAACTGTCATCCGAAAGAATTTTCATCTGTTTGCCATAATTCAGATACTGTGAGAACATCAACCCTGTGAACGAACCTATGAGGAGGTACATTTGAATTAACTGAATTCTGCAAAGAAACAAGTACTCTCAGTGCCTCTTGGGCATCTTTTTTTCCCCTTTTTCTCCTTGCCCCCCTCCCTTGAGATGCTCTTTCCCAAGCCTCCCCCATTACCCAGTGGTATTTGGCAAACTGAGGAACATAAGCTTTGTCTGTTGGCATCGCCAGAAGCAGAAAATACAGTTTACTGTGATTTACCTCCTTCCTAATCACAGTTAGAGGTGCAGAGAGATGTATCACTTTGACAGCTGAAAGAGGTGACAAAGTCAAAGAGCCTCCTTTAATTTAAGTTGCTGGTAAACATGGTCAGTTTATCCTTCTCTATAGCCCAGCAGCTTGTCAGGCTGCAGATCCTTATTTGGAATTATTTTCAGGCGCCTGGACTCAAGCCTAGGTCAGGTCATCTGTTTCATCAAAAGAGGAAGTTTCTGAGGATGACCATCACAGATGCAATAAACCCACACAATAGCAACCAAGGTTTTCTCTCAAAGCTTGGCAGCAGCAATAGCTTATTCCCCTGTGTGTGTACTTGTGTGTCTGTGTGTAGTTTGAAGACATAAATACCCTCTGTGTTTAGGGGAAGTTTTTTGTTCATTTTTGAAACATTTTCCAACAAATACAGATATCCTTAACCCTCCCAACACACTACAGATGTGAAGTCTTTGGGGCATTTTCCTCCTTGTCCCTTTTCTCCCCATTGGAAATACCAAACAGCCATCAGCAGAAGTTGGAGACCATGGCCAGTGCTGGATATTAATCTACTGTATTACAGCTGATTTCTTCAAGCTACCCTTTCCTGACTACACCTGATAACTCTACACGAGCAATCTCTACACATTTTTCTGTAGGGAGGGAGCTTGTACTCCAGATTAGACACTGGAACCAGAAAAAACAGCTGGAGAACATACTGTTCTTTCAGCTGGAGCCCAGATTAACTAAACTCCTGCCATTATTCCCCAAATGAAGGAGGTTGTGAAGGCTTCAAACAGCTGGTAAGTGCTGCATGCCATCACGTCCATTCTCCAAAAGTGACAAGTTGTGGAGGAAATGAAAGCAAAATCTTTGCCAGAGGACGTTTTGCTTCACAGATTTGTCAACCAGTGACATTTTTCCTTTGTTTGGGAGCATTCTTGAAAAAGGAGAAACATGAGACTGACAAGCCCAGGATGAAAAATCAAACCTCTCCCAGTGGGTCCACTCACAGTCTTATATGTTCAAATGGTTTCTAAATTTCTGTGCCAGCAGAAGGAAGGATTCCCATGGCCATAAGCCAGCTAGTACAAGCCAGGCTTCCCTGCAGCCGGCTGATAACTGGCGTGATGGCATTTGGTGATCACCCCTGCTCTGGTCTGATTTGGTCCCTTTCACAGTAAAAAAATGCCTCTGCAAGCAATATACAACCTTTAAATTTCATAGTTGTAGTGATACCAACAAATGCTTTTCTCCACCAAAAATAGCAGCAAACAATATGGAGAATGATACATTTTGCATGGGAAATCTTTTTCCTCTCCGTCCTTGACAAGTCATTTACTGGCTTTCTCTTGTATGTCATAAGTTAACATTTTTTTCGGTCCAGATAGCCAGGTGAGTTGTGCCTGCGTTCAATCTTTTGATTCTGACATTGAAAAAATTTGCAGGATTCACCTGTGCCATCTGGACTAACTGTAGTAATCGGTCATTTTGCTGAAATTTGAAAATTGATAGCTAATATTCAACCACGAGGCTTGAATCAAAAGGAAATAGGGGAGGGAGCAAGAAGTGAACATGGCTTTAGGATATCTGCCTTCAATTTTCTTTGCATGGTGTGGGATGATGAGATGGGAATAAAAGAAATCTGTTTTGCTTCTTGACATTGATACGTTTCAGTATCCACTGCCTGTCTGCTGCCATCCTTAAACCAGCAATTGCTCACCCTTGGTAATTGCTCACATCTGTTCTGCAGAGCACAATCTTTACTATTTAACAAGCATCATTAAACCGAGAGCTGATAATGCTGCAGCCAATTTTGTCCATGCCGTGGGTTTCATCTGAGTCATGTAATGTGGTTTCAGAGACTGACAGAAAAGTGCGACTTGGCAGAAAATGCTGCTAGTATGACTTTTAATAAAGGCCATCAGCTTCTGTGAGAGAAGAGCCCACCACTTCTCTCATAGTTTACCACTCCACCATCTGCCCAATTCACTGCAGACTATTCTGGCCTTTTCCTGTACTCCACCAAAGCAACAATGACTGCATCATGTCCCATCCCTGGAGATGTTCAAGGTCTTGCTGGATGGGGCTTTGGGCAACCTGGTCTAGTATGCGGCATCCCTGACCATGGCAGGGGAGCTGGAATGAGATGATCTTTAAGGTCCCTTCCAATGCAAACCATTCTGTGATTTGATGACTCTGTGTAACATCTACAAGATTGGAGCCAGGGAAGGACCAGCAGATCTTTTCACCTAATCTACGGCATTGCCTGGGCCGTAGTCCTCACCCAGTGAACTCCGCATTGTGCTCCATGGCTTTGGATGCATATAATAACTCTCACAGAAAAATATTCTTTATTTTGCTCCTAAAATTTTAAAAAATGGAGATCAACTGTTGGTGTTTTGTTCTGTTGGTTAATGGTTTAGAAGGGTTTAGCTTTCTAAGTTTCATTTACTTGGTTTGAGATTTCCAGACACTGGTTCTTACTTTATTGCGCATTTGGGACAGCAGGTCAGGTATTCAGAGGAAGAGGAGAGCTTTGACTGGAGTGGTCTAGAAGTTTGACTGGTGTGGTGTAGGGGCAGTTTTACCAGAACAGTATTAGTTGCTGAAATGAACCCACATGGACGAAATCAGTCCAGAACAAAGAGAAAAGAAATTCCAGATAACAAACCATTGCCAGGTCACAGAATCATAGAATATGCTGAGTTGGAAGGGACTCAAAGGATCATTGAGTCCAAACCTTAGTCCTGCACAGAACCATCCCCAAGAGTCATATCAGGTGCCTGAGAGTATCATCCAACTCTGTCAGGCTTGGTGCTGTGACCTTTCTTATATTGCGGTGACCAAGACTGTCATGTACTTTGGTATTTCGGAAGTTTCTTGGAAGGATGAGGCAGTATCCCACCCCCTTCCATCCCACTGAACAGCTGGTTAGAAATAAACTAAAACTAAACATAAGTTTCATTCTCCCACCTTTATCATGAAGCATCAGAGACTAACTTTACACAGTCCTCCATGGTTTATGGATAGCTCAAATCTTCCCTTTTCTTATATATTTGGTTAATGCATGTCATGGTTTAGGAATGATATTCTCCAATTTAGTAGTCCCGCTTAAAAAAATCGAACAAACATTCTGCCACCTGCTTCTCCTCCCTCTCCAGCTGGAAGCACAAAAGGCAAAGATCACAGGTTGACACAGGAACAATTTACTGGAAACAGCAATAAGATAAGAAAACAAACAGTAACAGCAGTAATATTAATAATGAAAGATATCAGACAAAGAAACAATTCATGGGAGAGCCCACGACAAAATGCCAACTGGCTCTTCCCCACCACACTGTGCTCCCTCCCGACCAGAAAAGACCATCTGTCTTCCCAGAAGTCCCTTTTCCATGAGGATTACAGGATGCCTTGGCCACACCCCCTCCTGCTGTGGGCCAGGACCAGGACAGGGCTCAAATGCCCAAGGCCGTACAGGTCAGTGGATTTGGGATCAAGCAGAAATATTCTTCCAGGTCATGTTGATTCATGATGCAGAGGGTTTCCACACTGCTCTCCTTCACAGCTTAAAATAACCTTCCAAGCTGCTCCAGCATCTCTGTCCCAGGTAAAGCTTTTCCAGTGAACAGGCCATGCTTGTGGGAGGCCTCTCAGTCACTCCTGTGCCTGCCTGTGGTAAACAGCACGACAGCCCTCTGAGGACAGAGCTATTTTTGTCAGTTAGTGGTTTGGGTTCTTACGACCTTCTGTTCTACACTTAGCCTGTTCCTCAGAGCATCTGATCTGACCATCGAATAGGAAATCCACGCAGATATTCTCTCATTTCTCCTTTTTCAGGAGTGTTCCAAAACAAACACACAAACAAACAAAGTCACTGCTCTACAAATCTGCGAAGTAAAGCTTCCTGTGGCAGAGACTTTGCTTTCATTTCCTTCAGAAGTTGTCCCTTTCGGAGAATGGACTTGATTTGGGTGGATTTCTCAGCCAGACTGCAGAGTCTCTGGACGTCTTTGGGGTCCTGTAGCCCTTCCATGTTTGTTATTGGCATGGAGAGGGTGTTTTGCAGCTATGTAATGGGCCACTCTGCAGAGCTAGAAAAACTGGCAAATATAAAATAGTAGGAAAGGAAACCTCATTTTCCCTACAGCATGGCAGCACAAGCAGAATTCCCACATAGCTACTGCACTAGCATTCCCAAGTCCTGCACGTGGGCCTTCAGCCAGGAGTATCCTCCCCCACTCGCTTAAGATCCTGCCTCTGTTAGGATCCTACCTTGGGTACAGTCATACTACATAATCTGGGGCTGTGCAGACATACAGGGATGAGATCCTGCAAGTGTTGTGCTTTTACTGGCCCAGTGCCACTCCAGCCGACCACAGGGCTTACCAGGTTAATTGCACTGTTTTCCTCTGGAGCCAGGTCTGGCAGGCATGTTGTTCCAATATAGCACAATGACTTCATTAACAGAGTGTTTGGAACAAAGGCTCATGAGACATGATGGAAATCATGAGAATTCATGATTGTCTGGGAAAAAATATTTTAAATAAAATGTAGCCTTACTACATATATAAGGTCATTGTTAAAATAGCATTAGGGTGCTATTTTAACAAAAGAATGACTCAAACTTTGGTTAATTTTCATGCTGTCAGGCAAGCTGACTTTTCTGCCTCTTCATGGCATCACGCAGTGGTGGCACAGACTGTGCAATTACAGTGTGTATCCCTGTGTTGACTGCTTGGCACTAAAACACCCACCAGAACTGGAGGCACAACTGAAAAGGCAGCTCAGAGAACCACAGGTTGGTGCAGTCTGGAAGGGAACTTAAAGACTACTTAATTTCAAGCCCCCTGCCATGGTCAGAGACCCTCCCACTAGACCAGGTTGCTCAGAGCCCCATCCAGCCTGACCTTGAACACTTCCAGGCATAAGCTTCTGCAGCTTCTCGGGGGCGATCCTTTCCAGCATGGCAGTCCCAGCTGCCCCCCAGGGGTGCACATGTGTGGAAGACCCCTGTTGTCTAGGTCAATGAATTGGCCCATGGGTGCTGTGCAGCCATATGGAATGTCCTCAGGGACAAGCACTATTTACCCAAGTTTCCTCCCAGTTTCTACTGGGCAGGGCATGACCCCCAGCCGTGAGAGATTACATGTAAGGGCAAGACCCAGCAGTGCAGAAACTGGCATGCAGCCATGATTTATGCTTGGAGACTTGGAAAGGCTCCCAGGTGACCAGTTTAGACATAATCTTTATGAACTGGTCACTGCAGTTAAATTAGGGGGCAGGAATCCAATCCCTCAAAATACTGTCCATGCTTTGCCAAGTTCTAAGCACCCTTCCCATGAGGTTGCAGGAGAGTGCTGGCTTAGCAACAGTCTGGCCTACTGGTTCAGGTAGCTGTTTCAAAGTGAAGTGTGTATTTCTTTGTCTGAAGCAAAGATACAAGTATATCTAATGGTAGTATTTCACTCCCTGACTCCTACAAGGAAATTAAAAAAAAAAACCACCAAGATGTCTCATGAGCATATTTTGCCTTGGATACGGTTCATAGAAGTTCAGCGTAGAGCCTGTCCCAAAAAACGTCATATCCAACACAAGACATTCTATGATCTTCTAGGTATGACAGTGTCCAGAGGCAGCGGAGAGGGAAATTGGAGCGATAAACAGAAAATAACTTTCCTCTCTCCTTTGAAGTCTCACAGACACGTTGCTGAAGCCAGCCCTCTTGGAAAGCACAGCAGCTCGCTGGGTTGTAAATTCACGTACGCTGGGGCTCCTCCAGAAATCTGTAAGCAGAGAGTTGTGAGAGATCAAAGCCTTAGGTAAGTAGGGCACCTATTATACCGAGCCTTTTTCTTTTCTTGAGAGGAGATGGGAGAGAGCAGGAAGTTTGATGATTTTGCAAAGCTAAAGCAGAAGTTTATTTCTGTAGCTGGGGGATATCACAAGCGTCTTCACAGCAGTTTTGAATTTGCATCTCTCAACATTTGATGTCCCCAGCATGCAAGGAACATACTCAGGCACTCCAAAAACATGTGGGGAAAAGGGGAAATGATGCTAACAAGGTAATGTTATTGTTTAACTTCCTCCCCTGACAGTTTAAAATGTACTGGGGGGTATCGATGTTGAAATCATTTGTTTGTCAAATGCCTCTTTTCAAAAGCCTAAATATTATTGCTGGGTTAAACAGAAGTGTGTCTGTGATATTACCTTAACTCAAATTGATCCCAGGATAGAAAGCTCTTCACATGCTCAGAACATTGGAATGTGTGAAAAGTCCTAGAAAAATATAATTCCTGCCTAATTTTTCCTCCACAAACCTATCCCAGAGTCTTGACACCTTCAGGCATCTCTTGGGACACATCAAATAATGAAGAGCCAAAATCTATGTAAGATTTGCAGTAAAGCAAATTTTGAGAATTTGAGCAGTGGAATGTATTCTCATCTGCTGGACCCTGCAGGTCAGTTTCACTGCGGGCCCTTTGCACTGTTTGCCTAAAGGTTGGATACAGACATCTGTCCTGGAAAATCCAAAACCTCGGGCCAATCCTTCACTAGCACCTAGTATTGTAGCTTAATTTCTGACTCACCCAGGGCCAGAAATTGGCTCTTAATAGCTTATTCCACAGGGGGAAACTGAGTCTCATGTACCCTCCTTTGCCTGTCATGCTGAGGGACTGTTTTAACTTTAATCCTTTATTATAAACATGTCAACTATTAGGTTTCTGGAAGTCCTTCACCAAAAGTTTTCCTCTGCTAGAAAGTGTATTGGTGTGTCAGAGTCTGCTTTTGTGAGGGATTAGAACTGTATGCACTTTGTTGCTCTTAGTGAACACTATTGAAATTATATATGTGGTATGTTCAATAAAAATATTTGGCAATGTTTTAGAATTCCCTGACTAATTCAGACAGAGGTATGCCAGTGATCTCTTGCAATAATATTTTAAAAGTTTTCAGTTGTAGGAGTTCATGTGTGTTAAACAACTCTTGAGTTTAACATGTTCTGTGATCTTTTGCTTGTTTGCACAGTTAGGTGCGTAGGGTCAAATTCTAATTTATGATCCTGCTATAAGTTCAAAGTCCTGTAACATTAACGATGCTACCTATGGATCACACTAATGTTGTTAATTGTGGATCACACTAATGATGTTAACTTCAATTGTGGAAAGGCTGAGCTGAGCCCAAGAAACCTTGTGCAAGCCCTAACCTACATCTAACCAAATGAGCTGTGAACATTCCATTCACCCCTGTGTGAGGCTGGAGCCAGATTTTATTCTGTTCCTGCTCTTTAGCTTCTATTTTATACAGGTGTCTCTCACACCTTTCAATATTCTTTTCTTGTAATGTTCTCTACATTTAACTGTTAATAAGATTGGTCAGAGAGCCAGAAAGTTTCTCTTCGGGTATTCAGCCATGACTGAAACATCTCTATTTCTCCAGAAGCCTTTGAAATTGTTGTTTTGAAGGTTATGTCACTGGTACTCTAACAAAATGCTGGGAAACTGAGACTTTTCGCAGCAGCCAAAGGGAAGTAGGCACACAAATATTCCTGAAATTCACTGGAAGGTGACAACCACACTATCGCAGAAGTTAAAATGGAAACTTTGGTCAGGAGTTCTCATGACGGCAGTGGGTTGTAGTGACTACATGACCATGTGCTGCTTTTAGACTCAGATTGTGGCTCCCTTTCTTTACTTACACCTTTTATTTTTAATTTTCCATCATGGTGAAAGCGTCAGGGAGTCTGTTTCTGCAACAAACATCTGACATGCCTTAGAACAAATCAAACCAGGACTAAGAACACCAGGGAGGGCTGTTTGAACCCTAATCAGGAACAACAAACCCATTTCTACAGAGCTGTCCCTCCCTGGGGTCTTGTGCTATTCCTTCACATGTTTTGGAGCGAAAGGCTGTTTATAGCCTCATTATAGCATGTTTAGCATTAAATGTCAGGAAGCATCTGCTGGCATATTTCTCAGTAGGAGACTTCTCAATTCTTCAAGTGAGTTTGGGTAGCTGTCCTGAATATACATGGGAGTTCCCTCTAGAGATTTAAATCCTGTCTTTGAAGGCAAGTTAACGCTGCCTTATTGCAAATTCGCTTCGTAAAATAGGGTTCTCAGTAAACAGTCAAGCTGAATATTCAACAGCATTCTCTTCTTCCAGTAACATCCACTGTCTGGCCCCTATCATAGGGCCCACTGCGAGACTTCTGTTGCTGGTGTTATTGTCATGTGTGAAGGCACACTCCCATGAGACAGTGGTTTCAGCCAGTGAAGCTGGCTGGCTTAAGAAGTTAACCCCCGCCTAACCCCAGCACCACAGTTCATTGCAATGGGGGTTGTGAATATGGAAGACCTTTTGAGACCTTATTTTGAAATCAGTGGCTGAAAAGATACATTAAAAGAAAAAAAAAAAATAAACCCGTTTGTGTCTGATTTGTGTGGCAATAAATTCAAGTGAACATAACCAGACTTCCACCAGCTTATTGTCACTATATTTTGCAGACATTGGTTTAAAGCCAGTGAGTCAGGTCATAGAATGGTTTAGCTTGGAAGGAACCTTAAGGATCATATAGTTCCAACCCCAATGTCATGAGCAGGGACACCTTTCTGTAGACCAGGTTGCTAAGAGCTTCATCCAGCCTGGTAAAGAATTTCTTCCTAATAAAGAATTTCTTCCTAATATCTAATTTAAACCTACTCTCTTTCAGTTTGAAGCCATTCCGCCTTGTTCTGTCACTACATGACCCTGTAAAAAAATCCCCCTTCATCTTTCTTGCAGACTCCCTTCAGGTACTGGAAGGCCGCAATTAGGTCACCCTGAAACCTTCTCTTTTCCAAGCAGAACAATCCCAATTGTCTCAACCTTTCCTTGTAGAAGAGGTACTCCAGTCCTCTAATCATCTTGGTGGCCTCCTCTAGACTTGCTCCAACAGGTCCATGTTCTTCCCGTGCTGGGAACCCCAGAGCTGGATGCAGCACTGCAGGTGGGTCTCACCAGAGTAGAGCAGAGAGGCAGAATCCCCTCCCTCACCTGCTGCCCACCCTGCTTTGGATGCAGCCCAGGACAGGTTTGGTTTTCTGGGCTGTGAGTGCACATGGCCGGGTCATGTCCAGCCTCTCACCCACCAGCACCCACAAGTCCTTCTCAGCAGGGCTGCTCTTGGTCTGCTCCATCCCCCAGCCTGTGTTGGTACCAGGGGTTGCCCTGACTCAAGTGAAGGACCTTGCACTTGGCCCTAATAAACTTCATGATGTTCCCATGGGCCCACTCCTTGAGCTTGTCCAGGTCCCTCTGGACACCATCCTGTACTTCAGGTGTGTCAACAGCACCACTCAGCTTGGTGTCATCTGCAAATCTGCTGAGGCTGCACTCAATCCCCTTGTCCATGTCATTGATGAAGATATTAAATAACACTGGTCCCAATATGGACACCACTTCTCACTGAGGTCCATTGGAACGCTGAGACATTGACCACTGTTCTCTGGATGCAACCTTCCAACCAGTTTCTTGTCCATCTAACAGTCTACTCATCAAATCCATCTGCCTCCAATTTACAGAGAAGGATGTTGTGGGATACCATGTCAAAGGCTTCACAGAAGTCTGGATAAATAGCATCTGTAACACTTCCCCTGTCCACTGATGTAGTCACCCCATCATGCACAGCCACAGGGTTGGTCAGCCATGACTTGGTTGTCTCAAACCACCTCCCTGTCCTCTATGTGCCTTTGCACATCTTCTAGGAGGATCTGTTCCATGACCTTACTGGGCACAGAGGTGAAGCTGACAGGTCAGTAGTTCTCAGGGTCATCCTTTCTCCCATGTTTTAAAGATGAGTACAATGTTTCCCCTTTTCCAGTCACCTGGGACTTCTGACTGCCATGACTTTTCACATATCATGGAGAGTGGTTTAGCAACTACATCAGGTAATTTCTTCAGGACTCTGGGATGCATCTCATGGGGTCCCATAGACTTATGTATGTTCCATTTCCTCAGGTGGTCATGAATCTTATCTTTTCTTACAGTTCCACCAGTCCCCATCCTGCTATCCACCCACTCGAGGTGTGGGAAGAGAGGCTGCCATTGAAGACTGAGGCAAAAAAGTTGCTGAGTACCTCAGCCTTCTCCTCACCCATCATTTCCAATTTTCCAGCTTTGTTTATCAGGGGTTACACCTTCTTTGACCCTCCTTTTCTGGTTAACATATAAGCCCTTCCTTATTATTCTTTCCAACTGTTGCCAGGTTCAATTCCAGCTTCACCTTGGACTCCCTCACCTCGTCCCTACACAACTGTACTTCATCTCTACACTCTTCTCAGCTCACCTGTCCTAACTTCCACTGTTTGAGCATTTTCTTCTTTCCCTTTATTTTGATCAATGGGTCCCTACTCAGCCATGCTGGTCAGTCCTTCCTTGCTTGACTTCTTGTTCCTGGGGATTGCTAGCTTTTGTGGAAACCTTCCTTAAAGATCTGCCAGCTCTGTTCCACTCCCCTGTCTCAGGGGATCTCACCAACAATATTCCTGAAGAGCTGAAAGTCTTCTTTCCTAAAGTTCAGTGGCCTAATTTTACTCCTTCCCTAACCCATGTCCCTCAGGACTAAAACTCCATCAACGCACAATCACTCCAGCCCAGGCTGCCTCCAACCTTGATGTTCCCAATTATCTTGTTTGTGTTGGTGACCAACAGATCCAGTAATGCACCCCCTCTGGTTGGACGGTCTATTACCTGGGTCAAGAATTTATCCATCATGCCTTCCAGGAGTCTCCTGGATTGTCTACAGCTCACCATGCTGCTTTCCCAGTGGATGTCGGGGTGGTTGGAGCCCCCCAGCTGGACAAAAGCCTATGAGCAAGATGCCTCCCATACTTGGAGCAAGAAGGATTTGTCAATAGACTCCCCTGTGTCAGGCAGCCTGTAGCAGACATGGACAAGTTTCCCTTTCTTTCCTCAGTCTCTGATTCTTACCCACAGGCTTTGGACTTGCTAGTAGCTGTTATTCAAAGACAGGGCTTCACACTCAATCCAACTCTTGACGCAGAGGGCAACCCCTCTGCCTCTCCTTCCTCTCCTGTCTCTTCTGATCAGCCTGAAGCCACCGATAGCTGCACTCCAGTCATGGGATTTGTCCCACCAAGTTTCAGTGATGGAAACGGGGTCGTAGCTTTCCAGCAGTGACCAGTTTCTAGTGGCTTCCAACTCCTCCTGTTGGCTGCCCATGCTGCAGGCACTGGTGTAAAGGCATGTCAGGTGGCCTGTTGGCCATGTCGCATCCCTAGAGAAACACCCTTTAATTCCTATAATTTCTCAGTGTTTAAGAGAAACACCATAAGGGAAACAATACATATTGTTTCCCCCATATCATCTCCCAGTCTGAGGATACGGGCAAACAGGAGCTTTTAGGGGTGGGATTTGAGTTGAAGCTGATGTCCCATGAAGCTACCCTGATGGTTTGTAGCATAACCTCTTTATCTGCAGGAAGTTCTGTAGCAAACCAGTCTGAGCTTTGGCATCTGTAAATGAAAATGTCCATTTCTCTTCACACCCAACCAGTACATGTTCTTAGATATCTGGTTATGTATACTATATGGTCTCTGTGCCATGTATGGGAAGACGTAGAGAAGGACGCAGGGCTAGTCCTTGCTCCAAAAAGTTGAATGAAATTGTGTGGCTGATGAACGCTTCTGTGTTTCAGGACCTGTCTTCAGGTAGGCTGGTTTTATCCGTCTTCTTGAATATGCAGAAAGGTCACACCCAAATACCTTTCGCTTCACCATCAGTATCATTCTAAATTTCTTACTCCAGGATGGCTGGTGTGCTTATTTCTGGGAGGACAAGTGTCCACAAGAAGTCAGCAGGAGTTCTGTTCGTTGCCTTCCCTCTTTCCCAGCACTTTACAGCTACAGAAGGAAGCCACAACACAGCAGGATATTTATAAAGCAGAAACTTAGGGTGAAGAAACACAATTAGTAGCTATGTACAGACAGTGAATTCACAGCACGAGAAAAAGAGGTTATTGGTACCAGCCATACTCCACAAGGTGGGAGAGAGGGGAAATGCTCCCCAGTATTTTGTAAAGGAGACAACAGCTTTGGAAAGAACTTTCCTGGAAGAAATCTTCTGGAAAAGAGCTGAGGGTCATTAAGAGGAGAGCAGATCATGTAAGCAGTTCTTGCAACACAGCTTTCCATCAGGCAGCAGCAGGGCTTTCTTTTCCCCTTAAAAATGGCATCATTCTTAAACAGCGGCTTTTTAACTACAAACAAAGGGAGTTCTCATGCTACAAAAAAGCTGCACTCCTAGTTTCAAATTGTTAACCATTGTTACTTTGAAGTTATTTTTACTTTAGTGGCCAACACAGCAAAGACAGGAAAGAATTGTAATTTTGTGTATCCTCCAAGGCTGATTCTGAAGGCTGTGTGAAAATCTTCCCATCAGCTCGCTGACTCATAGCTATAGTGCTTGGAGGCAAAATGCTAACAGGAGAGGCTGTCATATTTCTGTTGGTATTAAACCTAAAATCTGCACTCTGTGGCACCTTTTTTCCTTACGAAGACCTTCCGTTTCAATAGTAATATCATGAACTAATACATAAACTGGAAAGTAAACAGAAAAAGAGCTTATTCATTTCTACCCCACACAGAGGTGAGTATTCCCATTTTGGGGGGGGGGGGG
>VYXB01002886.1:90065-166465 GCA_013397135.1 Pachyramphus minor | reverse complement strand
CCCTTTTGGGGGGGGGGGGGGAAGTGGTTTTAGCAGGACTTTGAGACAGCCTCTGCTTTGTTATAGGAAAGAGACTGAGAAATTCTCATATTCTGAGATGTCACTGGTGTGTCTCTAAACACCTTGTAGTTGCTGATATCTGCTACTTGGTCTCTTGATGAAGAATTATTATTCCCTTTTATTAATATGAAAATAGAAGCACAGCAGCATTTATTGACTCACGCAGTCACAGATATGAGAGGGGATTTGAATCTCATTTCAGTGTTGCTTGGTCTGTTATCCTTCCTTCCTTAGGTCATGTCCCCATGACCCTAACAGTCACAACCATGGTCTGCTACCTGATGGGAGATCTTCAAATAAAATTGTAAGCTTTTACTGCTATGTTTGCAATTCCACCTGCTGTACTGAAAGCCAAAGAATAGATTTAGTTTAAAAAAGGCTGCAGAGAACAGTAGTACTAATAAATCTCTTTCCGTTAGCCAAGAACAGACAGAATTAAAAAAAACAGATAGATAAGATGGTTAATGAGATGTGAATTACCTTTTAGAAAGGCTTCTCCTTCAATAATTTAACATACTTCAAGGAATGTTAAAAAAAAAATTTGAAAAAAATCTTTATCTATTTAAACCTGATATTAATTCAGAATTTTTCAGGCAGAAGGTGTCATTAAATCTAAAAGTAGGTGGCAAAAAGGCCTTACAGGAGCTAGTCAAAGCTAGCGAATTAGTACTGGAAGTTTGCATTACTGAATTGTAGGAAAAGATGCAATAACGGTGTTGCAGATAAGTGTCATTATTTAGATAATTTAATTTTACCTTAAGTTTTAATATGGCATCCAATCACAGTTGTACTTGGGTGATTTTTTAGATTAGTTCTGCCTCTCCTCTAGCTCAAAATATCTTTGTAAATTTTTTTTAGGCTGAAGAGGGCATTGAAACAGAAAATTTTTTGTCAAAAGCTGAACTTGCATGTTTTTTTCTTATAGCCATGGAATCCATGAACCTGAGTCAGTACCCTGTTGTATTTGGCACCAGAAATCCCCCAAATAATCTACTACCCCACAGAAGTTGCATACATTTCATAAGTCCTTACGGGAGACAGCGAAATGTCTGACCTGTAAGAAAGAATATAATTTGTGATTGGAATTCTCCATCTGAGTGCCAACCAAGAAGGCAAATCTGCTGACTGCCAAGAGTTGAGCTCAGTGTCCCACTGCTGCTTTAGCTGCAGCAGGGTGCACCAGCGGGCTTTTAGGGCCACATTTCTCTGAGATGAAATACGGAGTCCTGCACTACAGTATATAAACCTTTGTAATACCCAGTGTCACACCCGAGTCCAACGATCAATTGCCTTTTATTTGCTCAGTGCTGCGCGGTGCCATGTTCCACCCACAGCCCCAGGAACTTTGCCTTTTCTCTGGCAGCCCTTATCGAGCACACGGAACACGCCAAGACATCCTGTAACTTCTGGATCGTGTTCAGCGTGCCCCTGCACGGGTTTGCCTCCAGATCCTGGAAAGCGTGGTGTTCCCTTGTGAGCTTCACCTCCCAGCTGGGGAGAAGCCCCGCGTGCTCCGCAGAGGAACCATCCAGGGAGTTTAAAAAAAGCTGCGGCTTTTTGTATGGTGCTGAGAACAATCCCTTCTGCTTGTTGTGACAAACAGCCTCAGGTAGAAAGGAGGAGACACAAATCAGCCAGGTAGGACAATTTCTTCATTCTTTCTTCTAAGAGAAAACAATAAAAACTTGCATAGGAGCCCAGATTTCAGCTATTTTTTTTCCTGTGCATTTTTTTCCTTTTGCGTACTGAATTATGCTGCATCTGCAAATGCTGGTTCTTAATAATGAGTCTGGTGTCTTAATTTTCTGTATATAGTTCCAGCCCTAATGTGTCAGTGACACTCAAAGGTAGAGCGAGTTTGGACCACTGCAGTGTGGCTTTAGAAAGCACTACGAAGTCAGCGGGAAAGTACAGGCCCATTTTACTTTCTTTGGATCCAGGCCTCTCTTCTCTCTCCATTTAAAATTTCTGAAGAAAGAGAGTCAGGCTTTTCCTCTGTGGAAGGTGCTCCAAGTTCTCCTTATCCTTATTACATGGCATTTTAATTTAACAACAAAGGTCTGAAGCTCAGGAACTTGTGTTGCTTCTATCACGAAGGGTTTTGTATTGTGACTGACTGCCTCTGGAGGAGATGTGCCCTAGCTCCGACTGGTAGATGGGCCAATTAACAAGTTGTTTTCTGGCCCATTATGTGCTAAGTGATAAATGGTCTCACTGCCTTTAAAAGTGGAGGGTGTGAGACTTGGATAGAGCATTTGCACCACTTGCTTAAGACCCTTATATAGAAATCACAATGTTAGGATTCTCCTGGATATGCTTTTCTTAGCACAGTTATTTTTGTTTCATTAAGCTAGTATGTGACACACTGCAGAGTGGTGATGTCAATTCATGGATGCTCAAAGACATTTTGAAGGTAGAGAACTAACTAGAGGAAACACATCCAAAGTATCTTCTGTACCACAGAGAAAAAGTACCCCTTCCCCCCCTAAATCCTTGCTCATCTGACATCCCACGTCCTGGGATGTTTTCCCACATCTGGCACTAGTTTGACTCTCACCCCAGGAGTAAGACACCTTAGCATGTATTGAAGGAGGATTTTCACCACAAGTTATTGCTCTTCTCTCTCTGCCCAGGACTATTCAAGTATCCTGAGGCAAAAGTCCCATGAAAGCCAGCAGAAGATTTTGCTAAGTAAGGCCATAGTGGAAGGAACCTTTTTGTTTTAGCTAAAGTGGATTTGCTGCACTGACTCTGAAAATGTCAAATTACTCAAAAAACAGTATTGAAAGCAAAGGTTAAGGGCATACAATTGGTGATAGAGGCAGTCTCTTTATTTCTCAGTGATACCTTGGTTTAGCATTAGAGGAAGGTAACACCACAGTTCACATTACTGAAGTAACTGTTTACTTCCTTCCCAGTGAGTGACTTATGTTTTTAGTGATAAAAATTCCCAGTGGATCTCTATTTAGTCAAATGTGTGACTTACTGCACTTCAGCTTTGGTTCTAGGTTCTAGCTGTTAGCTTATTTGTAACCTACACACAGTTTAGCATTACTGAAAGTCACCATTCCAGGCTTAAGCAAAAAAAAAAAGGCTGGGAGGAAGGAAACATAGATGTAGGTTAATCTGCTGATACCACAGTAAATCATGCTGTTTGGTGGGAGCATGACTTTTCCCCAAGTCAGCCAGGAAAGCTGCTCTCAGTTTCACTGGGAATAGTTCACCATAATTGGACAACAGAGATCCCCAGGGTATATGACCAGACAGTCAGTTGTCTGTGTTAGAGGGACCACTCTGTGCTCCCTGGTGACTCACCTTCCATGCACTCACCATGGCAGTGTTTAGTCTGGACAGCCATCCAGTCCCTTACACTCCAGTCCAGTCTGGGACACAGCAATGTTTGCATGCGCTCAGCATTGGCTCCAGGAGAAGTGGGATTAGGAGTTTGCACGTGTGTAAAGTGATACAGAGGTAAGGAGGAAAAACCCACATGAGCACCCAAGACTCACATATCGGGAAAATTCAAAGATGTGATGTGCTGGTTTAAAGGTAAAACGGCAGGAGAAATAAACCCAACAAAGGAGATTAAAAGCCAGAATGACAATTTTTAATAACAATAATATAATAAATACAATTTTATAGGTGAACAGTTGGTCTTAACCCCCAAAAAACCGGCACCCTGGGGCACGAACAGAATGGTGTTTGTCAGCCCCCACACTGAACCCCAGGTGGGCCCCCCTGAGTCGAAAAAGCAAAAAAACAGGAGGAGAAAACCTGCTGATGTCAGCGATGGTTGCAGTCTGGCTGGAAGTGGTGGTCACAGTCCGACCGAGAGTGGTGGTCCCAGTCTGGTCGAGGTTCTGGTCCTCCTCTCGATACCACGAGTGGAAATAGAAGTCCCCAAGACCCCAAGATTATGTATCTTCAGGTTCAGGCAGCAATGCCCAGCCCCTTTCCCAGGGCGGGGAGTTCCACAATGGGTGAATGGGTGTGCTGGGTGTGAGGACAGGAACATCTTCTTATCTCACAGGCCTCTTCACACCAAGCTCGTAGCCTGAGGGGTCAGGTGTGCTCTGGGCAGCTGCTGCAGATAGTTTATAGCTTCTGGGAAATGGCATAGAGGGTGTAGAATACACAGTTTGTGTTGCAGCCACACAGTGATGAACTGGTCCCAGCTGTTCAAACTAGGACAAATGGTTTCTGCTCCACTATCTGTACATGTGTGTGTATATATATATACAGATATATTTAAAGCTGATTTTCACAATTTAAAGGTGGAGTTATGTGGCTTTACTAGTGCTTCCAATGCCATACCCCAAGCAGGAGCACTTGAGAGGGTAGATCACAGTCCATTAAAGACTTCACTTTTCCCCATGTGCGCCAGTGATGGAAGCAGTGTGAGATGGTTAGACTGAGAGTGGAGCAACACTGCTCCAAGTGGTTCCAAGGTCAGAGCTCAGTTTGTGCCCTGTAGACAGGGCCGATAACTATGATCCACAGATAAACAAGACTCCTTTTCCCTTTCCCTGACTCACTCTAGCAGTCTGTGGAGCTTCCTGAATACCTCCCTAGGTGATTTAGCATTACTCTTTCATCCATTGCTTCCTTCCTGCTCCGTTGCTCACGTGATCCTGAGTTTGCTGGGACATGCAGCTACTGAGGCCTGCAGTTTCAGTGGCAATATGGATTACTGAGGAGTTTAACATCACGACCTTCACTTGCTTTCCCCTGACCTTTGGTGAGAGCTGTTGTGTGTGATTTATACTCTTGTTGTCATTGGAAATGTTGCCAATGCATTCCCCACCTGCCATTGCACTTCTTGGACAAACAAGACTTAGTTTACTTTTCCGTCTTAAATGTACAGATTTGGCTTTACAAGAGAACAAAAGATACAGGTGTGAGGGGGGTGAGAACAATGGTTTTGCTTAATTTATGCTTGTTTGCAAGAGACTGCTGTCTTGCATTCCAATTAGAATTGCTCTCCCTGCTATTCTCTTCTAGACCTCTTCACCCTTGGAGCCATGTCCGCAGAGTGTTTTTCCCAAGAGCTCTGTCTGTGTGCTGGGTGGGGTGGCTGGAGTGTACCCTGAAGGCTGTTCCCCCATAAGAAAGCCATCCAAACTGATGTGTATCTCCTCCTGAGCTGCTGTAGTTTGTATGAACTGTCCTGTGAGCATAAACTGAAACTGATGGTGATTTATGTTTATTTGTGTGAGTGTAAACCATGACTACTCCAATTAACATCCTCTCCAGCTGTATCTGCTGCAAGATCAGTTGATGCCTCAGCTGCCTGTGTTAGATTTCCCAGTCTCCACTACCTGCAAACAGAGGCATCCCCCATCAAATTCACTTGTTTCCAGTGCTTTTTGTTACTATTGTACCCATCAAGCAATAGGTGTGTCTTTAAGTCTCACTCTAGGGCTGTTTCTCTTCATCCTGGTATGCTCCCAAAGTTTCTTTTTTTCAAATGTGAATTCTTTTGCCTCTGCCTCCTGGCCTCCACAACTCCATAAGTATGTTCCTCCTTTCTTTAACTCTTTTGCTTCAACTGATGTAAGAGCCTCCGTGGAGGCCTCTCCTTGTTTTGCTAAGAAACAGAAGACTAGAAACACAAACCAAAGACGTGAACAAATTGTAGGACACTTGCAAGATCAGCTGCAGACTGCAACAAGTTTCCAAGAAATCATTCATTAAAAAACTTTCCACTACATCAGATATTGATTAATGAAGCAATATACACTTCGGTCTATTTAAATTTCATGCCTCATTGGCAGGATTGCCTCATAGCCCAAATATTTTCAGGAGTCTCAAGGTATAGCTGTGTGATGCATAACTTTACCACCTGCCAGAGAGATTTCCCAGCTCCAGTTGGACCCCAGATACTACTAGTGACTCTGTGTGCTTGCCAGATATTGTCATTCTCTGGATTGTCACCAGTTTCATTTCTGGTCTACTTTTGCTGCAAACAGTGCTGCAGGTGGACTGGCCAGAATAATGTGCTCTTCTTTATTTGGTTTACAAACAGCATTTTTTCTCAGCACTTTTTTCCTGGACTAGTGCAAATATGCTCTTCCCAAATATGCTGCACAAATTGATTTGGGACACTGCCTTTGCCTAACCCCTTTGTGTTTTATGCTGAATTTTTTTTCTCCTAATGCCAAAATAGCAATTTGACGACAGGACAACTTTAAGTCCTTGCCTTTCTGGGCAGACACAACCCGTTCAGCAGATGGCATCCAAGGAAACACTCAGACCTCTGTCTGAGCTGTCTTCATGTCTATACAAAGCTCATCCCCAAAGCTAATCCAATCTTGTTTTTTCTAAGAGAAGTTATAACTTTCATTTACTGACACAAGGCATTTATTCTGTTCTGATTACACCATCTTTGCCAAGTCTTTAAGGATTACATGTGTTTTTTAATACTTTGCTTCATCCAGGGAAGTTGGCTGGATACTAACAGTCCTTAGGAGACATTTCGCCTTCACACATGCCCTGTGAATATTCACTGTCAAACCAGCCTAAACAATTACATAGGCAGTTGGGCATGGGGGGAACTAGCAGCCCAGTGCAGAGCTGGGCCATAAGGCAGAGCTCTGCTTTTGAGATGTGCCACATCTGCGACAAGGAGCAGGTTGTCATTTGCCAAGATTCAAGATTACAATCACAGAATGGTTTGGGTTTTGAGGGACCCTAAAAATCACATCTTTCCATCCACCCTGTCATGGGCAGAGAGCTCCATCCAGCCTGACCTTGAACACTTCCAGGGATGTGACATCCACAACTTCTCTGGGCAACCTGTTCTAGTGCCTTACCACCCTCACAGTAAGAATTCTACCTAATAACTAATCTAAATCTGCCCTCTTTCAAATTAAAGGCATTCCCCCTTTTTCTATCTTTGCATGCTTTGCCAAATGTCCTCTCTAGCCTTCTTGTAGGCTCCCTTTAGGTACTGAAAGACTGCTAAGAAAGTTAAAAATGCATTACATGACATAATGGAACATGGCACAAAAAGAACCTAAAAGAACAAAATATATCCTGAAGATTATGCTTAAGAGCCCAGTTTCTTCTTGCCTGCATAATCCTTACGTGGCCTCCACCACCCTTTCTATTATTTTATCCTGGGATGTCCTGCAGTTATCTAATGTTTATCTATTGCCTTGTTGGGAGGAGGCTCCAAAACTGGTTGAGCTTTTGCTTCAGTGCCACACTAAGCTAGAGGGCTGTGGCTCTTGTGGATTTTTTCACTTCCTTAGTAAGAAAACTAGTTTCTTTATTTCTCCTGACTAGGCATTTGGTGCTGCACAGTACTGCGGAAACTTTACTTAATTCCCTTTAGTCCCAGAGTCTTTGATTATGTTTTCTGCTGTACATTTCATTTGTACATTAGCAGCTTCAGGCTGTGTGTCATTGTCTTCTGGAGATACACTGGCAAAACCTTGATCTCTCTGTCAGAATCAGAAAATGCTGTTGCTTCTTATGGGGCCCACAACTTACCTAACCTTGCAAGCAGCACATGAAAACGTGGTACAAAAAATTGTAACTCTGGTAATAAGGTGTTTAACTTAAGTACCTGCCTCCCTTTTCATGTATCTGCTTGATTTTAAAGGGATCTTCTGTGAAACTGCATCATACCCCAGCTGTAGAAATGGCAACAATTAACCTCAAATGAGCTACACCCTGAGCGTCCTTGTGCCTGTGTGCACCACACATTTCTCCCTGATTTGTCTGCTGCTGTCTTCTCCCCCTGCAGGTTCTCCTAAACTCTTGGGAGAAGAGCATCCCTTTTAACACTGCCATCACATCCTGAAGGCCCCATGCACCCATCTGGTTATTCCTCTCTTTTATGCGTCATCAGAGGGAGATGCTGCAAAGCAGTGCTGTGGAGAGGGACCTGGTGGTCCTGGTTGATGGCAAGTTGAACATGAGTCAGCAGTGCCCTGGCAGCCAGGAGGGTAAACTGTGGGAGGCATCAGGCAAAGCATCACCAGCCAGTCAAGGGAGGGAGTTGTCCCACTCTGCTCTGCACGGGGTTGGCCTCACCTGGAATATTGTGGCAGTTTTGATATAAGAAAGATATTGAACCATTAGAGAGTGTTCAAAGAAGGGCATAGGAGACTACGAAGGGCCTTGAGGGGAAGCCATATGAGGAGTGGCTGTGGTCACTTTGTCTGTTCAGCCTGGAGAAGAGGGGACTGAGGGGAGACTTCATTGTGGTCTTCAACATCCTCGTGAAGGAAAGCAGAGGGAGAGGCACTGATCTTTTCTCTGTGGTGACCAGTGACAGGACTAAAGGGAATGGCCTGAAGTTGTGTTAGGGGAGATTTAGGTTGGATACTGGAAAAAGTTTTTTCACCCAGAGAGTGGTTGGGCACTGGAACTGACTCCCCAGGACAGTGGTCATAGCATTAAGCCTCATAAAGATCAAGAAGTGTAGGGATGATATTCTCAGGGACATGGTATGACTCTTGGGGATGGTCCTGTGCAGGGCTAAGGGTTGGACTTATGATTCTTTGTGTCCCTTCCAACTTGGCATGTTCTGTGATTCTGTGATTCTGTAACTTCTATTTCAGTTAATAGGAACTCAACGTTTAAATGCTGACTGTCCATGTGCACAGAGGTGGGAATAATACAGGTCTTTCCTCTCAGCCATGTAAGTGCAGAGGAACATGCACTTCTGTTAACCACCTGGAGAACAGATACAGGAACAATCTAACATAAATTAAACTTGCACTGAACAAAAGCAAAGGCTGGCAGTGCTGGGACCTGGCATGCCTGTGCTGTGGCCATGCTGGTGGAGCCGTGGTTATACATGGCTTATTTACTGCCAAGGTGGTGCTGCTGTTGGAGTGCAAACTGTTGCTAAAAATGTCATGCAGCTCTACTGGGGAAATATTCAGGGAAGTAAATGTTTTTGTGTCTATTTAAGTCATATTGTATCACTGTAGACATTTTAGATCTTCAATTAATTACTTAAAGTTTGATGGTCCAGAGGGGAGCCAAATTCTCTCTTACTTGTTTTATATGATAGCTATTTTTTTTCCTGACCCATCTCCTTTGCTACCAGGCAGGGGTTTCCTTGTTCTTCTCAGAGTTCACAGAATTTGAGTTATGACAGGTCAAGAAGTTACTCAGTCCTCGTCACCAGTACTACAGTAATATTCTTCTGTGTGCTCCTATCTGTTTTTGGATAATGGCCCTATGGAATGCTGGTGCTGCTGCATATCCCTAAAATGAACATCAGTCAGTCACCCCCAAGGTCCTCCTGACCTCTCTAAAGTGGGCCGGCTTATTACCATCTATCCAGCAAAAGATGTAATAATATAACAAGGACCTAATCATAGAATCATAGCACGTTTCAGGTCAAAGGGACCTTAAAGATCAGCTAGCTCCAATGCCCTGCCAAGGGTAGGAACATCTTCCACCAGACCAGATTCCTCAGAGCCCCATCCAACCTAGCCTTGAACACCTAATGCAGTAAATGCTACTTCAAAATATATGAAAGATCATTGATACTAGCAATAATGTCATGGAAGGCAGCAGGTTGCATCCATATTTTGCCTGGCAGGATAGGTATGATTGTAACCTTGAAAAGAGACAGTAGGGATACACATGCACACGGTATGTTTAATTTGGAGTTATGGTTAAAGGGCTTATGAGCACAATGGGTGTGATGATGTCCCACTGAGTTTTTCACGTGGCAGATGACTGACTGTCAGAGCAATATATAATGAACCCCATAAAGGACTTAAAGAAATAAACCCCAGATCTCTTGGCTGATGCTGTAGGGAATGCAGATCCAGGGATTTCCCATCCTTTCCACACACACCTAGCAGACAAGAGTCTGGAAGAAGCAGTGGGGGATAAAGCTGCATGGCCATGGTACAAAATAGCCTGTCCGGTGTCGCGGACACTGCTCCTCAGTGTCACCTGGAAATTTGAAGGGCAGTTCCATTGCAGCCCCATCCACCTGCTGAGTTCTCCCAGCACATCTGTTAGGCTGCAGTGCTTGCTCTACCCTGGCAGTGGAACATGCAGAGGGAGTATGTGGGCTAAGCATAACCAGGACTAGAGCATCTCTGGGAGGCTACATAAGACTAAATGTTGTATAACCATTATGCAGCCCTTCAGGTGATGTTATTCCATGCCAAAAGTGCCATTTCTCCCACAAGTGCTGCCTGGTTTTCCCATATGGGAAGACTTTGTAAAATGCCTAGGCTCTGCATGGGTTGGATTTGGTTTTGGATTTACTTTGTGCGTTCAATCACAAGGTCTCCCACTAAGGGGTATCCTGATTCCTCAGTGGTATGAGCTGGGTTTTTTGATGTGTATTTGAGGACTGCGCATGTGACAGTGTCTGAAGTGCCACCAGACACAGCACATGTATTTGTGGCAGCTACTGCCTTGCAAATAGCAGCCAGCAGTCTTGTGCAATACCCCAGTTACAAAGTGCGCTTTCCTTGGAGGCTCTAACAAGCTGGGCTGTCTCTTTGCCCTCAGCTATTGAGCTTTTTCTATTCATGCAGGCATGATTAGCTTTTAACAAGCCCTCCCGAGCATCCCCCCGAGATTCCCCTTTTTTCACTGGTGATGATTAGGAAATATGTGCTAAACACAGTGTGGACACATCTGGGTTTGCTGCAGCAGCTGATTAATCCCTGTGCTTTGCCTGTGCAGTCAGGCACGTGCAGTGTTGTAGGCAAATGAAGAGACAGAGATTTATACTCCAACAACATAATCCTAAAACAGGTGAATACCATCAGCTACCACTAATATCTGCAATTATCAAATCATTTAGTTTCTCATTGGATCACAGAGAATATTTCAGGAGAGCCATGAGACTTCTCCCCTTCCAACAGTCTCTTCTCTACCAGAGCAATGAAATTTTTGGCCAGAAGGGAGTTTGTAAACATAAGGTCTCAAATCTGGTGGAGCTGGACTCAGAAATGAGTTAATCTCGGGCCTGGTTCCCTGCAGAATTGATTTTTTCTTCAGGTTTATCTCTCCTTCAGTGTAACCTGAGCAGCTCAACCCAGAGGAAAGCTCTTTGATCAAAATATTTTCAGCTCTGCTCTGTCTCGTATGGGCTGCAAAGGCAACTGAGAGACACTGTTTCAATTTCTGTATGAAAACATCAGGAGGTATCACATTTGCAGGTGTTGGTACCAGGAAGATGAGATCAATAGTACCAGAGCAAGTCGCTGCTTTCTTTTTAAAGACTTGAGTCTTTAAAAAAAAACCAAAGTGCCTTTGTTGATTTCTCATGATTTTCCCCAGCTGATTGTTGTTTGTCAAGGGCTTGGAATACTAGGCAAGGGGCTTTGGTGGAGAAAGGGCATCTCTAGCCACAAACCATTCCTTCCCTGCTGTAGGTAAGTAGCACTCCATCAAATCCTGATCAGTATGACTCACATTATTCTGCACACACCCACAGAAACTATTTTCTGACCATTTCCATGTGGCATGTACTGTGACAGCTCCCAGCTTCTGGAGTAACTGATCAGGTATGGGAATACTTCTGTATTAACCTGCAGTACCGATTCTGCTCACTTCAGACTACACCCAGAGGGATGGATACATACAGCTAGGAATCCAGAGCATCTCTTCAAATTGAGTTACTTTGGAATTCTACCACTTTAATTCTTGGAGGAGCAATCAAATGAGTTTGGCTGAGTGGCTCCCAAAAGGCAAGGGCAGCACTAGAGCAACTGGCCATTTTGTGACATTGCTTCTCTTTGCCCACTTCATTTGCCTCCTACAGGCTGGTCATGGTAACAAGAATATGAGGTGTTTAATTTTCATCTCCTCTGCAATGTCGCGGTGTGCTTTCTGGTACCAGTTGTACAGTTCCACCTGCCACATCTGCAGGGATCAAGGACACTGCCAGTGCACTTCATCTTTCCTCACCTGTGATATGTTTTGGGACCTTTGGTCTTTCATTAATCGTTTTATGGTGCTGGTGTTTCCTGGACTACAGCAATTTACAACTTGGATGTTTCTCCCTACACTCCCTTTTTTAAACAGCTCTCTGATATTAAAGGGGTGGGCAACAGTGTCCCAATTTGTTCCTTTCAGTCCTGTATTTCCTATGCATCTTACCCTGACTTTTGACAGCAAGAGGATACAGAATGCGCTGGTGCAGCCTCCCCTTGAATATTGTGTGCAGTTTTGGTCACCACAATATCAGAAAGATATTAAGCCATTAGAGAGTGTCCAAAGGAGGGCAAAGGAGACTGTGAAGGGCCTTGAGGGGAAGCCTTATGAGGAGCAGCTGCGGTTACTTTATCTGTTCAGCCTGGAGAAGAGGAGACTGAGAGGAAACCTCACTGGAGTTATAATTTCCTTTTGAGGGCAAGAGGGGGGCAGAACTCGTTCTTCTCTGTGGTGACCAGTGACAGGACTGGCTGGAAGTTATGTCAGGGGAGGTTTAGGTTGGATATTGGAAAAAGGTTCTTCACCCAGAGGGTGGTTGGGTACTGGAACCGACTCCCCAGGACAGTGGTCATAGCACCAAGGCTGACAGAGTTCAAGAAGTGTAGGGATGAAACTCTCAGGCACATGGTGCCATCTTGCAGATGGTCCTGTGCAGGCCTAAGGGTTGAACTGGATGGTCCTTGTGTGTCCCTTCCAACTTGGCATGTTCTGTGGTTCTGTGGTCTCTCATAGCAAAGGCAGTTGGGACAAGCTGCCCATCTGACCCCTTGCACCCACTGCAGGTGCTCATAACAGATGTGGCAGGGGTCCCCACAGTGAAATAGGCTACTGACCCCTCCTCTACTCAAGGAGCTTCTCACTGGTGAGGACTAGTGAGGAAAAGATAGAAAAGTTGGGATGAGGCAAGCATAGGCTACAGGAGAAGATTCAGTCATGACCTTAAGGCTGATTAAGGCTGACCCTCGGGGGTTTATGTGGAAATCCTCCAGCACCATGTAGAAAGGCTTTTTTGGAATTGTGACAACCCTGGTCAGGATGAGCAATGCACTTGTGTTGTTCTGAGAGACAGAAATGAGTTTGGGTGGGTGGAAACAATCCCTGGAGATTGTACCAATTCTGGGTGCTTGGGGAACCTGTCTTGGCTCCATAGGCCACAGCTGCTTCTCTGCAGAAAGAGGTACCAGCCATGGCAGAGCAGGTCAGGCTTCAAACCTTGCAGTTCAGGAGTTGCAGACTGCAGTTACAAGACAGAAAGGGAATGCAAAATCCGTCAGTGCTCCTTCTGAACTATACAGGCTTGTTGGGAAAGCATCTGGATGACAGAAATTTTAAAAATGGCATTGGCATAGAAAAGGATTTTCGAAGACTGACATTTGGTTTAAGTCTAAATTGGGGGATGCTCCAGTGTGTGTTTCTCTGCTTTCCTCTAGTTCTCCTCTCCAGTTACTCTGGGGCATTCGAAGCTTTACTAGATCACCAGACATATTGGGTTCTGGGTGATCCAGGGTATATCCTCTGCTCTGTCAGCTTTGCTGTTTGGAGGGAGAGCAAATCTGGTCTGGAGCATGGGCTGAGGGCACCCTTTACACATCAGTGTCAGTAAGGCTTCATTTTTGGATCTTGATCATAGTTGAAATGCCAGAGAGGCTGAATGTCTGGGAGTCATTTTCCCAGATAGAGTCTTAGGATAAGGTCTTAATGGCATGAATTTAAATCCACCCCACTCTGGCTAGCCCTCTGTGACTAGTGGGCCATTGGGAAAGTGGAGGATTCAAAGGTGAAAGATCACAGTATGGAGGAGGCTGCCTGGCCAAGAAAACAGCTCATTTGCTGTAAAAGATACAGAACGAACTTCTTCCCACAACTATGGGTCAAGGCAAGTCACTGCTGCCTTGCTGCAGCTGTCCAGATAAACCCCTGCCCAAACCCTGCTGGCTGCAGTGGACACTCAGACACCAGGCATACCTGTACACCCTTTATACCGGAACTGAAATTCGGCAATTGACACCATGGGCAGCAGTGCTCCCCAGTGTGTCCAGAAATCCGCAAAGGATGATGCAAATGATGTGGTGATTGGGAAGATGCTACCCAGGGAAAAAAGTGCAAGGCAAGGACAAGAGAACTCAGTTCATAACCCTGAGTCAATCCTGCTCTTCTGAGTGCTGCCACTTATGCTGAGCTTCCCTACATGAGCAGGTTCACTGAAGTCCACCAGGGAAAAAGTTATTGGCAATGTATGTGAGGTGGATTTTCAGTGCCAAGAAAAATCATTAACAAATCAGCTTACTAATCTTTTAGTTATTTTGAAGTCTAAACAAGCCCCAATGCTTGCATATGGCTGTATGTCAAGGGAAGGAGATAAACCTGACTCTCAGAAGGAAGAAATGACTGTGGCCAAGGTCAAAATGGTAACAAGTAAGTATAAAGACAGCAGCAAAGAAAGTGGGAGTAGTGTGGAATGAATCGTCATCAACTGACATATTAAGATGTCATGAAAAAAAGCAGATTACAGTTATAAGAATGAGGAAAGCTCCAAAATGAAGCAAGAACAAATGATTCTCCAACTATGTAGAAGGACCAGAATTAATCCAGACCCTTGTACTTTTGCTTGAAGGAAAAAATGTGATACTTGGGCTGTTGCTGTCAAGATGGGGTGTGGGTGGTGAGAATATGAGAAATGGCTACTGCAGGGGGAATTTCTGCTCCAACTAGATGCTGTCAAGTTCAAAATCACCTGAAAATTACCTGGTCTTGAGATTAGTCCTACATGCCATGTCCCAGGTTGGCTGTTTGAATGGATACTGTGTGTTGTAAGTAGAATGGTAATTCAATGAATGTCGTCTCAAATAGGCGTTGCTTGGAATAACCCTGGAATCATGCAAAGGGGCATAGGGTCTTGTTCTTATAGAAATATAAAGAAATAGTATAAATAAAGAAAAAGTATAAATATATAGAAATGGTTCTATATGGTCCATTTCATTTCCTCTCTCTTTTGCAACCTTCATGACCACTGGAGTACTTCCACTGCAGCATCCAGAGTCATCCATCGCTTTCCTCTTGACAGGACTCCAGAAAATTTCACTTTCTAGATCGTGCTCTTTGGCAAAGCCTCAACTCTTATGTTACTATAATTAATCAGCTGATTAATGCATTCAAGTGTTTGTGGGTAGGCCTGAAATTAATTTTAACAGTGTTCATGTAAACCCAGTGGGAAAACTCAGAAGCTGAAGGAAAAATCAGAGATATATACATCTAGAAATGCTCTATGTGAAACATTCTCTTGTTGTCTCCAATAGATTGAGACATTCCTGTCAGGCATTACTGTGAAGACAACTAGGGAAAGAATATGGTGATCTTAAAATAATTGCAATTCACAGGTATAGGGAAGCAAGAAGGGGTTTAAAGTTGTAGTTGTCCTAGTTTTGGTCTTGTAGTGTACCTGGTAGGAAAATCACCAGGGAACTGGCATATAGGAGGGCACTGTACTGTGAAGGGTCCCACAAACCGGGGGGTGAGGGGGGGAAGTGAATGTTGTTTTGGTTGAAGGTGGGAGAACAGGTGGGAAGGTTGGGAGGTTCATGAGGGCACTGGGGGGCTCTGGTGAGGAGGGTCCCTGTGACCACGGTGAGACCAGGCAGATGTTCCAGAGGGCAAGAGAAGGTCACACTCTCAGGATGAGCAAGCGCCTGACATTTCAGCTCCGAAGCAACCCTCTGGCTGCCTAGAGGAAACTCTGTGGTCGAATTATGCAATTGTGCTCTACGAGGCTTTTCTCTGCAGAGTTTTTGCTACTCACAACTGCTGGAAAGTGGGTGAGGTGGAGCCTTGGGATCAGCTCGTAGGACAGTGTCTCTGGGTTTAAGGAAGCCTCACCAACACCACCATTACGGATAGAGAGAGAGGGGCTGCTGCTGAGAAATGGATCCATTACCAAGTTCATCCTTTTTGAAAGCAATTTGATATGTTGGACTCTTATACACGTTTGGTTTCTTTTTTGAAAGCTTCCACGTCGTCAGGAGGTAGGTAAAGCAAGCAGCTGTTGCCTCTGGAATTAATTGGGGTTCCCCAAGCCTAGGTGTTCTGCTTTTCTGTTTTACTCTTTCACAGCTTGTAGTGCTGAAGCATTTTATTTTTAAGGGAGCTACTACACTCTCCCTATCTACAGGAAACAGAATATAAAAAAAAAAAAAAAAAAGAATTTGGCCAGGAGCCAAGCCCAGTGACTGAAGGAAGAAGTAGGGAACTTGGAGTAAGTTTAGTTACTGGGACATTGTAAGTCAGAGCGAGTCACCGGTGGATTTTAAGGGTGTCGGAGACGATCACGTGATGCCCATTTCACAGCGCAGGGGAGGTTTGGTTCCTTAGATGAATGTCCCGGCGCTGTGACTACGAGTGAAGCTGTCGATCTTGGGAGGGGATAAGGCTGCGTGTAAATGAGAAGAGAGGAGTGTACCGGAGTGCTATGGAGGGCAGCAACTTTGTTGTTGTGACTTTTACAAGCCTTCAAGGGTAAGATTTAATACTTTCCTTCCGCTCGCTTGTTTTCTCTGCCAGTTTTGGGGGGCAGAATACTTTTCGGGTTTTTTTTTTCCCCAGACCCAAGAGTTTTGCGAAGCTTAGTCAGAGTGCTCGGGGTCGAGTTTTTTCTGCCGGCGAGCTGGGAGACGTCTGGGTGGAGTGAGCTGAGCTGTGTGTGATTCCAAGCAGCAGCAGCAGCAGCAGCCACCCGGGGAAGCTGCTATTGTTTGTTTCAGAGCAGACTGCGTTTCTCTTTGGGAACCCGCTCTGCCACAGCTGTTGATCCGTAACTTGAGCGTCGCTGCAACTAACTTACCCACAGGAGCTGAATGCAAATTTTTGACTGCCATCCTGGTGTCAGTTTAAAGAGTGTTTTAATGAAGACAGATGGAGGATATTGGATCATTACTTTAAAACGTGGCAGATAACAGACTGAGCCTGTTTCCCAGCAATTACAGCTAATTGCATTGGCACATTTGAGTGTAGGGGTGGGAACGCAGAGTTTCATGGGTTTCTGTATATGTAGTTTGGAAAAACACCAAAAAATAGCTGTAGGGCTGGCTCACCTCATCCAGGATACCTCTTCAGGTGCGGAAAAAGCGGGGTTTCAGGGGTACTTACAGACTCTTTGCGTTGAGTCAGTAGATTTAAACCAGAGTCTTCACTCCTTTTGGAAACCCTGATGCCAAGAGTGACCATTTATAGTGCTTTAAACTTGTTGCAGCTGGAATTCAGCAAAATCTGATTTTAGTCCTGAAAAAGTGCATTTTTGGGATTCAAAACACACATTTCAGTTGTCCACCCTGCAGCTCACTGTGTTTGCAAAGCAGGGAGTGGTACAACACCTGTTTTGCTCTTCAGGTATTCAAACACAAGAGGATGTAAGAAGGGGTGGAGAAATACAAATAGTAATGTATTCCAAAACTGAAAGATGATTAGAACTAATTATTTCTAATGGCTAAAATTTTTCCACCTACTTTTGAAAGGGAAAAGCACCGTTCTCTTTGGAAGCAAAATTTGAAAAATTTTACTGAAATGGTACACCTTTAGTTCAAAGGGGTCTGTTCGCAGACATGCCTTTGTGTGGCATGTGGCAAGATCAGTTCATGCCAGGTGTGCCAGGCCTTACCAGAGCATTGGCAAACATTGGACTAGGATGTCCTTTGTTGTGATACCTGGGAGTGAATGTGACTGTCCAGCTCTAGCCCCTGACATGTGCACACCCTTAGCAGGCGTGCAGCTTGAAGGCATGGAGAAAACAGGAAGTATGAGGACCTGATGTATTTTAAACCTTTAATATTCTCCCAGTTGTGCATCCAAATCCAGTGTAAAGTGATATATGTTCAAAATTTGGTGATTTAGGTCCGGTTCACCTTGTGGTATTTACCACCATTAGTCCACCAAGAGCAATGAGCAAGCACAAGCGTTTTTTAACCTTGTCTGTTACGATGCCCAGGGCTTGGGATCTACTTTGTTATTTGCTGAGTTATTGGATGGATATTTAGTACTTTAGCCTGAAAAAAAAATAGAATTTTAAGACCTGTGGTTATTTGTGATTGTTACATCAGCTGAACATAGATCTACAAAAAAATTTGACTTACAGATTTTCCTTGTGTGCAAAAACTGACCTGACATGGAAAAGTGAGTGGAGGCATGGTGTGCTTTCTGAATTTGTACCTGGACAGGGGCTTTAAAATGCTTTAGGGTGTACATATACCAGAGGATGTTTGGTGCCAAAACTGACTGGAGAAATCTGACTAATTGTCCTCCTCTCTAGGTTCTTGCTTCTAGTACTGCAGACCAATTTGCTGCCCTCTCAAATCTGATACAACCACTGCTTGGGCAGGAATTTCAGTCTGTACTGAACTACACCCCATGATCTGGATTAAAATAACCCTTCCAAAAATTACTGTATTTAACATGGATCATTTCACAGAGTCTGGGAATGAGATGTTGGGAGCAAAAGCATCAAGTATATTCTAATTCGTATTTATCATTGAATCTGATGTGTCATGTAGCTTTGTCCAGAGAAATGGGGCCAAGAAATGAGCTGTGCTTTCCACCTGCAACATCTGCTCTCCATTCATCCAAGTTGTGCCATGTCTTCTCTCATTTTGCTGCTCATGACTGTAGTGGTGAGAAGGGCCTCCTCTACCTCCAGTTTGCAGTATAGCCATTGCAAATTCCACACATTGTGGCTCATTGCAATTTGCCCCTTAGGCACGAGGAGCTTTGCAGTTGTGTTCTCAGGCCAAATCATAGATTCATGGAATGGCATGGGTTGGAAGGAACCTTAAAGATCACCTAATTCCAGCCCCTTTGCATTGGACACCTTCTACTGCACCAGGTTGCTCAAAGCCCCATCCAACCTGGCCTTGAACACTTCCAGGGGTGGGGCAGCCACAGCTCCTCTGGGCAAGCTGTGCCAGGACCTCACCCCCACAGTAAAGAATTTCTTCCTAGTATCTAATTTAAACCTGCTCTCTGTCAGTTTGAAGCCATTACCTTTGTCCTATCACTATATGCCCTTGTAAAAAGTCCCTCTCCAGCTCTCTTGTAGCACCTTTAAGTATTGGAAGGTGCTCTAAGATCTCTCCAGAGCCTTCCTTTCTCTAGGCTGACCAACCCCAGCTCTCGCAGCCTGTCTTTACAGAGAGGTGCTCCAACCTCTGATCATCTTCATGGCCTCCTCTGGACTTGCTCCAACAGGTCAACATCCTCCTTATGTTGGGGACCCCAGAGCTGGATGCAGAGCTCCAGGTGGGTCTCACCAGAGCAGAGCAGAGGGGCAGAATCCCCTCCCTCACCTGCTGCCCACCCTGCTTTGGATCCAGCCCAGGACAGGTTTGCTTTTCTGGGCTGTGAGTGCACATGGCTGGGTCATGTCCAGCCTCTCACCCACCAGCACCCAAAGTCCTTCTTGGCAGGGCTGCTCTCAATTAATTCTTTGCCCAACCTGTATTTATGCTTGGGATTGCCTTGACCCCTCTGGCTTTTCTGTCTCTTAAATAAAGCTGAACTTGGTTTGCAAGAAAGTATCTCTTCCCTATTCAAAACCTGTCAAAGTAGCCTCTTGCTGTGGATATAAAAGTGCTCTGAGCCCATGATTAAACTGTCAGTAGCCATAATGCAGGTGGATTGTCTTTGCAGAAGTGTAAGCCATAGATAGACGGTTTATGGAGCTGCGTAGGTACAAAAGTGTTCTGTAGTAAGAAGAGAGAATTTATTCATAGCTTATACCCTCAAATCCCCATAAAAGAGGAAGTGGGAATTTGAACTTTAATTTCTTCTATAGGCTCTGAAAACATGGGGAAGGAACAAGTTTCCTGTTAAGATGAGGGGTTGGACCAAATTCTGTGGGCCTAGTTGATTATTGAGTAGTGCAGAGTACCTGAAGTAAACAAAAATGAAGAAAATCCCAAAATAATCAAATGGAAAATGGAACAATAACAAAAAGTCCAGAAGGTCTGACACAGACTGTGGAAAGCAACTTCAGGATACTGAAGCAGTGCTTCGCTTTGCCTCTGAAAATAGCTGGTGCCAGGGAAAATTAAGAAAACAGGAAATTGCCCTTTTTCTGATTATAGAAAGTTTTTGTGTGTTTTATGAGTTTTTAATTACTTCAGGAAAAAGAGGCTGTCAAAGTGTCTTACCAAAATTTAAGAAGCACTTTATGCCACAAAAGAAATGAAATGTGATTCTTTTTCCCAGAAAGAGTAAACAGAAATTAAAACTGTAATTAAAAGTGGATGTGAGTGATATGAGGCCGATGATCCATCATTGCAATTTTGGAAGGGAAACTGAATCTCAGATTTAAAAAATAGATAAGTAAAGAAAACTGAACAGGGGCATGAATTTTGATTACAAGTGAAATCTGTGGGGGAAAAAAAAAATACCCGGAGGTAATTTGTTGGTAGATATAAGGGCAAAGTTGTTGGACCCTGTCAGTATAATTGAGAGTCCAAAATACCCCAAGAAAAAGACCTAGGACTCAGTGGCAGGAAGAGCTAAAGTCAGCCAAGAGACAACACCTATCTGCACAAGCTGTGCTAACTAAGAAGAATGGAAACAGTACCTGTCTCACCACCAAAGGGGACAACGCCAGCATTGCGAGCGTATGTTTGTTTTCACACTTGCACCTGTTGGTCAATGAACTCTCAGACTGAAAATAGGTACCTGGAAGTGTGATGGTGTCCTGTCACCAAGGGGAGAGTGAGCAGGCAGCCACACACAGAAGCTAAAGCCAGCGTGAGAGTAGCTTGCCTAGGTAAAGAAGTATGGGGATTAGATGTGTGAGTCAGTAACAAAGCAGCAAAGGAAAATATTCGCAATATTATGAAAATAAAGAGTACACCTCAATGCAATAGGGGTGTGTCTAGCCCTTAATGCCACCATCTGTGTGCCCATTGAATACTGACTGACACATTGTCAAATAACACTGTGGTTTGGGCAAGCCAGGAACTGAGCTTTGCATAAAGGACCAGGTCAGCTTGGGAAAGATTCATAACTCTTAGGATCTAACTAAGGAAGCAGCTGTGCCAAGTCTGTGTGATGGAAATGCCATACCAGAGAGGTAATTGGTACAAATGGGTATGGCAAAGCTATCACCCTGTGTCTGCCCTAAAAAGCAAAAGTTTTGTGGGAATGGTGAGCCTGTAAGGATATTTGTGCTGGTCTGTAAGGATATTATGGTAACTTAAATTTGCTGCTGAGTGAAGATGTTCAATGAATGCAATCCTAATTGAATGCACTGAGAAGCTGTGGGAGCTAAAGGTGCCCTCCGTGCCAAAACAGTGTATTGTTTCCTCTTGTCATGCTGCAGCCCCACCAGAAACCAGGGTTTAAAGAGTCACAGTAATTAACAAAAGCCATGTGTCAGAGCCGAAGGAAGTTTCAGGTTTTTGTTTGGGAGACATTCAAGTCTATTGTTTGTTTCATGTTATTATTGCTGAAAGAAGGCTTATAACCACCCTCTCTTCTCTGCTCCCCGACAAATATAAACCTTCTTTTTTCCCTTCTGCTGAAATTATATGCCATGTCAATTGAGTACGCAGCTGGGAGAGGTTTGATCGCTGGGGATTGTTTTTCTAAAATGTTTGGCAAAACCAGCAAAATCCAGAGTTCATATGGATCACGTAATCATCAATATGATGATTACAACCTATTAACCTTTTGCTTCCTTGTGCTTCCAGTAAACAGTGATTATTTTTTTTCTAAAATGTTTGACAAATACAGCAAAATCCAGAGTTCATATGGATCACGTAATCATCAATATGATGATTACAATCTGTCAACCTTTTGCATCCTTATGCTGCCAGGGAACAGTGATTAGCAGTTCTGTGGCTCCTGGTGCTTCAGGAAATCTGAGGGCTTTACCTCTGTGTGTGTGGGTGGTGTGTTTCATTTCTCTCACTATCTTATGGGAACTATCTGTCCTAGTTTAGTAGGGAATTGTAAGACTTAATAGGAACTCTAAAACATGGAAGAAATATGTTGAAAATAATAGACTGAGGTCAGGGATGGAAAGTAAGTTTGGTCAGCAGAGTTGAGAAAGCTTTAGGTTGGGACATTTTATATTGTAACTTTAAGTGGTTTAGCTCCATGGGCAGAGAAATTTTAGGGACAGGTGTTGGCAAAGCATTTGTCGCGGTGAGCAGAAACAGTTGGATGAGTAAATAGAAAAAGGGTCACTTCCACAAAGAATGGGCATGGAAGGGCTCCCAAACCCCACAGTGAGTGTCAGGGTGCTCTGCACTCAGGCAGTGCAGCACTCACCTGGCTGGACAAAGCTTACCTGCTGCTGTTTGCCTTATCTCAGACTCACTGAATTGCAGCTGGTAAATATAGCTTTGTTTAGCATCTGAAGTAGAGATCTGGGCAGATGTTTGACCTGTGGAAGGATTGTAGAGTCTTCCTTAAAGTTTACCTTTATTTTCTGAAAAGTCATGAAGCCCAATCTTGCACTGGTGTTGTTGTATCAGGCTTGCATTTGGACAGTGGCATGTGCATGTTTCCAAAATATTACATATTTCCTATAGCTTTCTCCTTAGGAGCCCTTGGTCAGCACAGACAGCATAGGATAAAGTGCAAAAACTACGTCTGTCACCTGGAAAACTTGTTCTCTATAAATTGTGACTCCCTCAAATGTCTCAGCTTGGCTCACTGACCACTTAAATAACTGGCATGGTGTTCCTGTTGATTCAGGCTCCTGGTCAGCCAGGCATGCCACGCAATGCCAGCTTTTCTCATGTTCACAGGTCCTCTAGGCTGTCAGCAGCAATATCACCTTCAAGTCCTTTAAATAAACTGGTCTGGTGGTTGGAGCACTGAAAGTTTCATTACCAACAGGTTTGGATGTGATTTTTTTTAATGCTCAATTCCTCTGCCTATCAGGATATATTCAATGCCTTACATGCACTTCTGGTGCCTGGCTTTAGGCTTCTGGGCCAAGTAGTTTGAAGCCAGTGGGAGAGAAATTTTATTCTAGTCCACCCCAACACAGAGTGTGACCTGCAATGGACAGCAGTGTGAGCCAGCACATGTTGAACACAGGCGGATGTACAGGAAACCAGTGCTTCCCGTTGCTTCCTCCTTTGGGGAGGCTGGTCTTGCTCTGGATAGTCACACAGTTCCTCTGTACCTTAAGTACAAGCCCAGTACTTTTTCTCCCTTTCCTATGGCACCAATGTAGTGGAAATGTCCTTTTCTGTCTCTCCTCCACCAGCCTCTTCTTTGTGCCGTGTCAGAAGATGAACTGATCAAGATGCCCAAGGTAAGGTAGCCCACACTCCTGTCGTGCAACCTGAAAACCTAGGATTGTTTTGCATTTTAAAACATTCTGGGTGATAAACTGTAGCTGTTGGCTGTGGTGCCTAGAAGTTTGTTTCCCCTATTTTATGGTCACAGGGTTACACGTATGTGCTACAGTATGTGTAGTGAGTTGCCTTCTCTTCTCTCTTGCAGAAGTTCCATGGAATTGGACTAAAATAAAGTTTTGGGATGTCTCTATTTGGATTAAAATTTGGAAAGAAGAAACTGAAAGGTGAGTGTGGTCTGGTAATACCATTGTCATGGGTGACGAGGTAAGAAATACAGCACACATATGAGTCCTTGAGATCACTTTTGGGAGCATGTTCTGCACCTATAGAGCAGATGGGGGAAGACACACTTTCTTTCCTTTTCCTGTATTTCGTAGTCCCTTGGAGGAGTGCTACAGACTGTGTGCCAGTGAACAGGGCACCTCTGCAACAGAACAGGCTGCAAAGTTTGTGCACCCGTCATGGCATGAGGTTGCCCCAGGAAAGTTGAGTTCTGATGATTTCTTACAAGAATCTTTTATGGGAATGTATGGGTGAGCAATGAACAGTGCAACGGTCTGATGTAGTCTTTTGATGATGAAATGTACTGATGCACCTCAAATTCTGTCTTCAACTTTGAACCCCTCACAGCAAGAAAGACATTGAGGTGCTGGAGTGTGTCCAGAGAAGGGCAGTGAAGCTGGTGAAGGGACTGGAACACAAGTCTTCCAAGGAGCAGCTGATGAAGCTGGGGGTGTTAAGGTTGGAGAAAAGGAGGCTCAGAGGGGACCTTACTGCTCTCTACAACAACCTGGAAAGGAAATTGTAGTGAGGTAGGGGTCAGTCTCTTCTCTCAGGTAACAAGTGACAGAATGAGAGGAAATGGCCTCAAGATGAACCAGGGCAGGTTTAGATTGTATATTCAGGGAAATTTCTTCTTGGAAAAGGTTGTCAAGCATTGGAACAGGCTACCCATGGCAGTGGTGGAGTCACCATCCCTGGAGGTATTAAGAAGTGGAGATTTGGCACTCAGAGATATGGTTTAATAGTGGAGTTGGCAGTGCTGGGTTAACAGTTGGATTTGCTGATTTTAGAGGTCTTTTCCAACCTAAACAGTTGTATGATTCTGGTTTATGATGGCAATGGCTTGGACATTCTCTTCAATGAGATGCAGGAAGAAGGGCAGATTTACAGAGGTATACCCTTGGGACCACCCAAAAAGCTGCTGAGGGCAACACTAACTGTGGAGGAGAAACCTTTGTAATTCCTCCATGTAAGCTCCATTTGGCATCCAAATAAATGGATGTGAAGATAGGCAACAACCATCCTTGGCATCATGATTCTCGCCAGACTTTGCAGCAGAAATCCCTGAAGAGATGAATGCTTAGAAGAAGTCCTGTAGGAGGGCTACTGACATATCCCTTTTCAGCCTTTTAGGGTGCATCTTCCATAAGCTTTGCAGCAGGAGCCACTGAACCAAGCCTTGTGACTTATCACTCCACCCCCAGGCCCAGTGTGCAATCTCTGCTCAGGGATCCAGGGCTGCAGACATGGTGTAAAGTCTCAAGCCTTTCCTTTCAGGGTGTTCCTCCCTGCATTTGATGAATGCAGAGATTATTGCCCTACTCGTGTTTTGACATGAAATTATTTTCCAACCTCTCTGAGCTCAGAGGACTGAATAGGTTTTTCCCAGGGGTTTATTTTTGCGATTGTGCTGCTATTTCCCTTTCCTGGCACAGGGCAGACTCTGAGCCCTGGTGTTAAGACAGGGGCATCCGTTTGCTGCTCTGATAGTCCCAGGAGGGGAGGTTGTGATTGCTCCCAGGGAAGGGTCTCTGCCAGCCTGATGTCTCTTTTCCACATCTTGGCTTTGCAGATGAGGGAGCACAGGTTTGTCTGTGAGTCACTGTCCACTCAGGGCATCCCCAGTTGTAAAGCAGTAACTGTTCTGATTATCAAAAAGATTTTGTTACTATATTAGGAAAGTTCTGTGCTTTGTGTGTGTTTTAGCAGGGAAATGCTCAGCCTTCCCCCTTCAAAGAAACTCAGATCTTCCTAGATTTAAAACACACATAGAGAAAAATCATTTATTTTCATATTTGATCACCAGTTCAAAACCAATGAATGCAAACTGGAGGAAGTTCAGAGAAAGATAAAGAAAATTGGAGTGATTAGGGAGTGAGGAGCTTCCATAACAGGAAGCTAAAAGAGTGTTTTCTCCTCCCTTTTTATTTTTAATTATTTTGCTTTGCTTTCCAAAAGCTGAAAGGGCTATGATTGCTCCTTACAAACATTTCACTGGAGTAAATGCCAGTGTCGAAGTGCTATTTTAATCCAAGAGTTTAAAAGCCTTTGTGGTTGCAGAAGTTCAAAGCACTGTGCTGCCTGAGAGCAGGCAAGGTTCTTCAGCAGGGAATATCCCATGTGCTTGTCTCAGAGGGACAGTGCTGCTCAAGGACCAAATTTCTGTTCCAAAACCAAACCTGGACGATGCTTAACCTCACCAAAAAGCCATGCTCATGGTATTACTTTCATGGGAGGGAATGGATTACCTCAGGCATCAGCTGCTGAACCTGGGATCAGGATTGCTCCCATGAGAACCGAAGTTTCTCCACAGCAGGGTGTAGTTCTCACATGAGCTGAGATGCAGTGAAAATTGGATAGGTATAGTTTAAGAAGACAGGTTCATATGGTCTAAATTTCTTGGAAAGAAGAGTCAGGTTTTTATAGTTTAAGTTCTTTATAGAAGTAATTAGGGATGTAACTAAAACTCAGCACATGTCAGACACACAAAGATGCCTGGAGGAAACCAGTTCCTGGATGACCTTGGTGAAGCTCTTCCAGGAAGAAGCAGGGAAGTACACCTCTTAGATAAGCAGCCGTGATGTTTCTGTGGAAAAGATGGCTGAGATATTTTACACTGAGGTTTAACTTACAATAAACGTAGATGAAATGGAGAGGAAGGGGGACACTTTTGGTTCATCGAGTGTGTGGAAAGTGGGAGATGGCTAATAAATGTGGAATATCTCTGCTTACTGGCTTCATCCCATGACAGTTTGACTCAGCATTGGATGGGGATAGTCAGATGCTGTCTATGAAACAAGCAGAAATAGGGAGCAGGGGGAACTCATCTACACAAGTAACATGCCAAGGCGTGTGCTGGCAGAAGAGGGAAGAGCAGTCATTGCTGCAGCTTTGTCTCCATAAGCCCAGCCTGGGGGCACTGCGAGAGGAAGAGGAAGGTTATAAATTGAGCTAGGGCATTTGGAAAGCTTCACTGAGTTTTCCTTCTTACTGCTGGGGACAGCCTGCTCTCCAGGGCAGGTGGGCTTTGAGCAGTCAGGCTCTGGGCAGAGCTTGGCAGCTCTTAGAGAGGGCAGCCCACGACTGGCTCTACAGAACTTCGAGCTCAGCTGCCTTCTGGGATTCCCATTCTGATCTGATAGGAAATATCTCACTACAATAGACATTGAGTATGAAAAATATATTTATTTTTACATAATTTCCCATGAGGGAAATAACTGTGAATTGAAAAACTTCTCGAAGTTCGTTTCAGAGCTGTATTTATTTTTATGATTTTTTTGCATCACTTCCTATCACTGTGTATTGCTGTTATTAACAACATGTGCAATTGTGTCAAGCTGTGGCATTACCAGCGTGTCTAGGAGATACTGTTTTCTAGTAAAGGAAATTATGTGTGCCAGCCAGTGACTGTCAGACTAGTTTTTAAAATAAAAACAAAAGACTATTTCAGCTGCTTTTTTTGGCGTGCTGATATTAGTCAAAATATTGTGAACTACAGTTACATATAAAACAAGGATACAAAGTGATATAAAATTCTAAGCTGAATTTGGAAGGAAAAAAAATAAATTAAAAGTTTTCCAAAATGAAGAAGAGACAATTTTTACTGCTAATATATTTGAAAAATGCATACTTTCCTTCTGAAGTGGGCTGAAACAAATGTGAAAAGATGTACATGCTTCTTTAGAAATAATCTGTTGCCAGGCATTTCTGAGATGTGGTGAGGTCCCCACCTCTGCCCAGAGCCAGGGCAGGTGGGTGAGACATGACCAGGAGTAGGAAGAGAAGGAAATCCAGAATTGGTGTTATTGCAGGAGATGGGGAATGGGAGAGATGAGACAGGCTCTGTCCCTTCCCAGAAAAACTAAATGGGAATATTTTCTGCTTTAGGGTTATCTAGCCTGTATCTTCCAGGCCTGTGTCCCAAGAGTGCTGTTTGACCTCTGTGTTGTACATGCTGGGCCAATCTGAGGCTTCCTTTTGGACCTCTCTTTTCTTGTTTTTTCTCTCCTTATGGTGAAAATATAAAATGCTGCTTTTAGAAAAGGGCAGGATCTAACACTGAACTTTATGTTCGTATTAAAAATTTACTAGACCCGAGGTGAAAATATTCCAGTTCACTCTCAGGGTTTTTTATATCAGACTTTTCATCTGCTCTATGAAAATGGAGGTGTGTCAGTACATCTCCTAAGTGGGCCCTCTGTTAGTGATGCTAGTAAAAAGTTAATTTTGCTTTAATACCAGGGACATACGAAATGTTTTACCTGTGTGAGAAATTCCACGACGTGTGGTGTTTGTTTGATGCTTAGCAGGAGGCTGAGCTCAATACCAATCACCAAAGTACATGACCACAAAAACGTATTTCTTGCATTTCACTTTTTCAGGAGGAAGGAGGGGTCTTGTTTTTTTGAGGCAAAAGGACATAATAAATATATTTAATAACAGAGGAATGGGCAGAAGGGAACAGGGCTAAACCCGTTGATGATGATGTCTCTGTAAGGTCTTGCTGCAGGTTTTTTAAAATTAAATCTCTCACACTCAGCACACTCTGTACTCCATTTCAGAGATGGAAATGCAGGTGATTGCCAGCATAAATCCTCTCCAGCCACAGCAGCCAGAGACTCACCACAGAAGAGGGGCCATCTAGACATTAAAAATGTGTGGTTTTGTAGCATGGAGCCCTGGAGAGCCCCTCCTTTGAGTCAATAATAAAAGACATGTTTGTTTGCCAGGCAGCTGGGCATGTTCCCTCTCGGAGCTGGGCTTGGCTCTGATCTTCCTCTCCCTGTTTCCATCCCACCGTGCTCTCATGGCTCCTCCTGCCCCAGCCATGCTCACTGAACCTTGCCAGGCTCTGGCTGCAGTTCAGGGCTGGGATGGGCTTTGGTTTCGTGCTGCAGAGCAGCAGGCACGCCAGCACTGGTCAGGTTACAGTGTTGGGTTGACACTTAGGTAATGGGGGTTCAGCAAAGATCTGTGTCCCAGGCTGGCTGTGAAGTATAGATATTTAAGCATCATGACCTTCCAGACCTGTCATATGGCTCTTACCTTCACCCACCTATCCTCTGATCCATATTAAATGCCAAGCTTTTTGGGTAAAGATCCCTGGCTTTGGTTTTGAGTGGAGTTCACTCGTTGCAGCTCTGATCCCAGGAAGTCACTACTGGTTTGTGAATGTGAAATCCTGTGGTATCAGTGCTATGAGAAATAATCCCATTCTCTTTAACATAATGGCGGGGTCTCTATCCAGATACAGCACCTGCAAATCGAGGCACTTGTTTCATGGTTCCTTCATCTCTCAGGATTGCAAAAATGGACAATTATTGTTTAAGGTGCAAGGAGATTTTGGCTATTAGCTTGTATAAGAACCTCCCTAGGAGAAAAGATTTTAGTTGCTTAACACACGATGTGATGACTTGCCCTCTCCCATGGAGTTGCCTTTCAGTGGACACAGTAATTCTCTGTTTTTTGTAAGGAGGATAGAGGTACTGACTCACCATGGCAGAGTTCATTCTGTCACTTGTGCATGTGGAGGACAGTGCAGCAAAGACCAGCATATGGGGCTGGGATTTCTCCACATGCAAAGAGACAGGTGATCTCCCAGGTGCTGGATGCAAGGTGGCACTTGTGCCATTGCTGAGAGGTGATGCCAAAAGCTGGAAACAACAAAAGTAGAAGGAAGATGGGACAGGAGGAGGTGGCAGGAGGCACATCATGAGATGTGAGACTGGTGGAGGTCTTCTGAGACTGCTTATAACCTGTTGGAGGAGAGATTTGAATTGCAGTCTCAGAAGGGTCAGTTATGTGCACTTGGGATCAGAGTAACTGTGTTACAGCTTTCACAGCTTGAAATAGCTGTGAAATAGGTTAATAGCTTTGCTAAGAACCATGCTACATGGGAATCCGGGGAGATGAGTCCAGCTCCTGAATGCCACTCTTTGTAGCTGGTCCAGGGCAGAGTTTTTGCTCTTGAGATCACTTGTTTAAAGGGTGGAGTAGAGATGATTATTTTTACAGAGTTTATGTTGTCTCTCTTCTGTTGTCAGGATTAGTTACGCAGGCGCTCCCCTACTTGGGCTGTGTTCATTTCGTCCATGAGGTATCAATGCCTAGTTTGTATAGGACTTGGCAAAACCAGGCAGATTTTAACCTCCCATTTCTTGTAGCCACCAGACCCAATATCTACAAAACTTTTCCAATACCCTGTTAAAAGCATTGCTCTTGGCACATCCTCCTTAGTGTAAACCAGAAACAAATTTCCAGGCTGTCTGACCAGATTTTGAGTCTAACCTTTTGCAGGACTTTTCCGTGCAGCAGTCCTAAATGAAGAAGGCTGGTGGGCTGGCCAGTTACATTTATAGCTGATTTTTGGCATGGGTTTAATTTTATTAAATACAGATGTTATTCTGTGGTTTAGCTCCTAAAACTGTCTGCCTGAGAAAACAGGCACTTTCCCAGTGACTTGGTCTCAGTGGTTAGACCAAGAACTGGGCACTAAGCCATATTTATGTACGCTGAGTTTCCACTGATGAATAATTTAAAATAGTGTTCAGTGGCAGTGAAATGATAACTTGGAGCACAAATACCATTCCTTCTTTCCAGTGAATGCAGTTTGCAAAAGCAGAACGTCTGAGTTGCTTAGAGACTTATATAAAAAAGTTTCAAGAAATTAAAAACTTCTCATCTGATATCACTACAGCTTTCCCCCTCCCTTTTTCCTCATTGCTTTCAGAATCAACAGGACATGATAAGACATGCATGCTTGGATCTACAGCCAAAATAGCCCGGGTTATGGTTTCCAGACAAAGCTGGTGTAATGCTTGACTTTTCCTATATTTTTGTTTGTAATGATCATCCAAGAGGCTTCATTTCTGTCCAAACTGTTCCAAAACAAAAAGGAGTCATATGGTCTATGATAGTTGAGAACTGCTGGGTTAGGAGGCACAGCAGTAGATCTCACAGTCCTCTGGTAAAAATGAACCCACTGAGGCAGTGTTTCCCTGTGTGTGTGGTCAGAGTGGTTCTCCAGTGGTAGCCAGAGGACAGAAAGTACTCCATGCTGATGCTGTTGGATGAGGCTCCCTGCACAATTTATTGTGGTTTTTCTTGATTTAGCCAAAGGTATTGGCTGTTACCCAGCAGGAAGAATTAAACTCTCATCGCTAGAAATTAGTCTCATGTTTTGGCCTTTAAGGACACTGCCACTGAGAGGGATGGATGGCTATGGCAGCCAGAGGCTCCATTCAGTTTTGAACCAGGTTCAGAGTTGGACTTTCAGAAATGTGTTGTCAGAGAAAACCTGCCTTTAGGTACCATATGATCAGGCATGGAAATGCAGTGCCTCAATTTTAATTTCTGTTGTGTTTCATGTCCTGCTGCTTCATGTTTCTGTGCCATCCCTGAGCCATCTGCAGCCATTTGCGTGGCTCACATAAAAGCCATTTGGAGAATGCATCTCTCACTGTGCTGAGAAGCTGGACTCCTTTCCTCACTGGAGCACATGCATGTGTCAGCTTCTTTCTAAGAGCATTTGAGACCCTTGAATTCAAATTCATGTGTTAAGTGCCTCTGTCCTGGCTGCAAAGACCCTGAGGGCAACCTGAGGAAGGGGATGGCTCCTCACTCCCCCAGCAGGCCCTAGGAAGAGCAAGGATTTCTGTTTCTGCGTGCAAAGCAGAAGGTCACTGAGGACTTCAGAGACTCTTAGAAGCCTTCGTGTGACACTGAGGCTCTGCTGTGTAGCCCAACAGTCTTTCAAGCTTTGTCATCTATTCCTATTTACATTAATGCCATTTATCTTCTCTGTGACATTTCTTCCAGGACTAGACTGGAGGCCCCTGGGGAAGGGATAAGAGTAGCACTTACTGTATGGCAGGAAACATGCGAGTGTTGGGAAGTTCTGTTTTTAACAAATAGCTTTATCTTTCATCAGCTTTGATAATACTGGTTGCTCTCAGGAAAATTCCTGAAGGAGCACATAACTCAGTAGTTGAAGTCCAGCAAGTCTGGACCTCTTGAGCTCTGCTTCTGTTTTCCTCTGGGGCACCAGATAAGTCACTCTGATCTCTCGGTACTTTGTTCTCCCCGTTGTGAAGGATGAGAAAAATGTGTCCAAGGAGAGCAGTGAAGGATTAAGCACTTTGAGGGTCTTGAATGAAGCCTCTGTGGTTGGTCTGAATCGCAGTTGGGGCAGATGGGAGCTGATTCGAAAATAACTGGACACAACTGGATGTGCCTGAAGAAGGGAAAAAGCACATTTGCCTGCATTATGTTAGTTATTGGAGGGCTTGATGAAAACAGCCCACAGACAGAGACCAAAAAATGGTGATCTGAAAAAGGGCTTAAAAATTAGGGATGCTGTTTTATCTATAGGGTCATTGGAGGAAAAAGAGGAGGGATAGCAGTTCAATGTACTGAACAGCTTAGACGTTTGCTAATGCAAGAGTGAACAGACAGGAAGAACTAGATGTCTCAACACATCATTTAATAGGTGTAGCAGTGTTATCACGTGATGTGATAACTCATGAAGCTGGAATATTAATAGAAACAAATAAAGCTAATTCTCTAAGGTTAAAAGAGGCTTTCCTTGTATGACTGTGTGATCTGAGATGCAGCATGAAGAAAGAGATGAACAAATTGCAGAACTCTGAGTAATGCTACAAGGGTAAGTAACAGAGCCATAGCAAACCAAGAAGGGCAGTCTTCTGTGAAAAAAAAAAATAATAGTTTTCTGAGAGGCAGGGCATGGTGGCAAATGAGGAATTCTAGCTGTGCAGAGACAGTTGGAGAGGAGTGCAGAGGAACATGACTTGTTCAGCTGGCACAGAGTTTTGGTGCAGAGATGGGTAATTTTTTGGAGATAGAAGGAGATTGTTCTAGACCTGATTTCCTCCAAAAGGGAGGGAATGGGAGGAGCTGTCTGGTCCTGTGAAAGCAGAGGGAGTGTAAACAGGAATAACTATGAAATGATGGGATGATACTTAGGAAAAAGTGACAATAGGAAATTGTTTAAAAATTACTTCAAGAAGGAAATCTTCAGTAAATACGAAGAACTAGTAACTGAGACCTCATGGAAAGGAATTCTAGGGTGGAGGGAGAATTAGACACAGCTGTAATTTCCTTAAATAATTGATTAGGACCACATATAATATTAATTGATCTTAAGAGCACATATGTTATTATTTGGTATTAAGGACACATACAGAAGTTATCACCTTTCAGGGAAAGGCTCAAAAGGATGAGCAAAATGGTGAAATCACAAGCTCCTCATTTGTTTCAAGCAGAGGAAGGATGCCTCTAGAAGGTGCAAACCAGCTTGTTTTGTCCAGGCCAAACAGTGTGGCAAAGGCTCAACGTGAGAAAAGGCTATCAAGGACATAAAGGGCAATAAAAGTTGTTCTGTAAGAGTTGGGGTCTCTGCGGTTCTGTAACCCTTCTACTAAAAGGGAGATCAAAGACAGTTTATGTCTGTTGCTCAATGCAGAAAAGCCTGGCAAATAAGCCTAATCACAGAGGGGTTTTGTTGTTTTTTTTTTTTTTTTTTTTCTTTTTCCTTTTTTTTTTTTCCCTTTAGACATCTAACATAATAGTTGCCAAAAACAGAGGAGAAGGGGGGAGGTTTTGGGCTGCAGTAGAGAGAGAATGGGTTGGCTGTGCAAGGTAAAGTGTGCCCAGGAGCAATGCTGCCTTTGAGAGTTTCCATTGCACAGGCAGGCAAAGTTCGGGAGATTGGGAAGAGAGCAAGTACAGCATCTATCTAGAAATGGGAGAAAGAGAAAAGCTGAGCAATTATAGATGGATTGGCTTCACCTGAGTAAAGGTTAAAACAATCCAACGAACCACTTCAAAGTAACTAGAAGTGTTTGTGTTGGGAGGAGATGATTTAACAGTCAGCAGTCCTGAAAAACTGCATCAAACCAAAATTAATTCTGTTTTAGTGGTAGCCAGAGGGCTATTGAAAAAGCCTTAGATAGCTGCAATGCATCTTGACTGTCACTTGTGGCATTTTTAAAAGTAAACCGGAGATACATGCTTGATATAAAATCACAGTACAGTGCGTGCCAGATTTTTCAAGAAAAAAAAGGCATTAACAATAGCTATTGATGACTGATTATGAAACCTGAGAGATCCATCAAGGGTATATCCCATCCTGAGTCTGGTATTCAATATTTACTTCTACATCTTGGCTGGCAGAATAAAGAACACACTTACTACATCTGCGAATGGCACCACGCTGGCAGGAGCTACAAGAACACTGAAAGATACGATTAGAATTGACTAGTTGGAGAAATAGTCTGAAAGAATTTGGATGCAGTTCAGCAAGGAAAAATGAAAGATTTGCATTGCCTGATGAAGCATTGGCTCTGCCAGAAAGGATCTGCCAAGATGGATCATATTCTGAAGAGCCTCTGCATTCTGGTAGTGCATAAGGATATTACTTTAAATTACTTCTAGGTTAATTCTTACGTATAATGTGCATTGTCTGCAAGGTAAGTGGAGTGTTCCTTGTGCCCTGGTCAGCTTTGGTAAGGCCTCAGCTGCAAACTGTGGCCCATTTCGGCCACTGTGCATCCAGAGTGGTATGAACTAGCTGGGAAGCCCACTAGAGTGGCAAGACTGATGCTATTACTGACAAATTTATGCAAGAAATGACTGAAGAAACCGGAGTTGCTTACCCTTGGGAAGACTAGCATAAGACATAACAGCCCTCAGTACATGTGAACTTAGATGACAGAACCATAGAATCCCTGCACAGGACAGTCCCAAGAATCAGACCACATGCCTGACAGCATTGTCCAAACACTTCTTGAACTCTGGCAGGTTTGGTGTTGTGACCACTTCCCTGGAGAGCCTGTTCCAATGCCCAACCACTCTCTGAGTGAAGAATCTTTTCCTAATATGCAGCCTAAACCTCTTCTGAGACACTTTCATGCCCTTCTCTCGGGTCCTGTTACCGGTCACCAGCAAGAAGAGATCAACACCCTCCCCTCCACTTGTGAGGAAGCTGTGGACTGCTATGAGATCTCCCGTCAATCTCCTCTTCTCCAGGCTGAACCAACCAAGTGACCTCAGCTGCTTCTCATATGGCTACCAGTCTAGGCCCTTCTCCATCTTCGTGGCCCTCCTTTGGATGCCCTCTAATAGCTTTTATATTTTTCTTATACTGTGATACCAAAACTGCACACAGGACTCAGGTGAGGCTGCACCAGCAGAGTAGAGAGGGACAATCCCCTCCTTTGACTGTCCCTACTCTGTGTCCTTGGCAAGTAGCACAATGAACTGAGGGGAATAAGAAGAGCAGCTTTGACCATCCCAGGAGAAGATAAAATCTCACTAAACTGAAGTAATTTTTTGTTAGATAATGAAGAAAAAAACTCCTCCAGGGGAGGGAGACTGCAGTCCTAGAATAGGCAGTTTGAAGAACAAGCATCACTGGAGCTTTCTATGACATTTATTGGAGTGACAGGTGAGATTCTGCCTTGAGGTAAAGGGTAGATTTGATGACGTTTTGATATCCCTTCCAGTAGTTTTTGATTTCATGAAACATACAGTGGTGATGTCCCATCTGCGGGATGATGCTCAGAGATGCACTTGTACTGGAGGAAGGGCACCAACAGTAGGCTGATGGCAATAGCTCCAGAGACTTCAGGGGGAAGAGATGGAGCATGACAGGAATAGTGAGCACCACTAGGTAAGTGGCAGTTCTTAGCCAGGAGTTTACAACCTTTAAAACCAGCACTGGCATTGCAGTGAGTTGTGGGTAGAGGAGACTTGGCATAGGGTGTTAGAGTGCTACCAGTTCACAGTGCTGCACCACCAGTGTCACCATCCTCTTCATTTCCCTGACATGGGGCAGGTGGGACAGGGCACAGATTCACGGTGCCATTGCCTTTCAGCAGCTCTGCTTTAATTTTCTGATGCTCCATTCATATCTGTATTGACTCCACTTGTCCTCAAGCACATCTGATGTGTTTGCTCTTCTTTACAGAGGAAGAGAGACAACTTCAAGCAAACAACCGGGATTTTAATCTGCAGTTTGAATATGCTGTAAGTAACCAGCGTATGTTGTTTCATGGAGATGTAGTCACAGATGTGGCTGCATCTGCTTCGCATCTTGAATGTTGTTTCCAGGGGGTGAACAGAACTGCACACCAGCCATGGATCTGCAAACCAGGCAAACACATGCCAGGTGAACCATCAGAGATGGACCGCTGCTGAGTCAGCCTGCAAAATGGGCAGTTGAAGGAGATCCGATCCTGGAAAAGCATGACACAGTGGCTTTACACACTTCCAGAAAATTATTTGTGAGTCAAAGCATTTGCAGGATCAGGCTCCAAGGCCTTTCAATAATGGAACCTGGTGGGGGGGGACTTTTCTGTGGAATATGTCTCCATTTAAAGTAGAACATGAAAGGAAATGTGTCAGTTCCTCAGCTGTTGCAATGAAATCCTCTGTCAGGAAGGTTTTGAATCTGGCCCTTGTGGCTTCCTGCCAGCTTTTTTGCCAACTCCTTAAGAAACTACTTAGGTTCACAGTGTGCAGTTAAATCTGTGACTTCAAGGAGTGCCCCTGACATGGCTGGCTGTGACCCAGATCTGCCAGGATAGTGTGCCAGGGACCCCCTCCAGCAACTTGATTTCTGAAGCATGTGGACCATTTGTTGGTGCAGTGTGAGGAAGAGGGCTAGCTCAACCACTAGACCTGTCCTGCCTGGCCGCAGGGTCATCCCCTCCATGAGGCCATCCTGAAGCTGAATTCCTTCAAAGTGTTTGCAGCTGCCAATTAATAGTGAGATTAATTTTGTGCATTTTTCTTCTCTGAATATCTGAATTCCAGTGGTGAAATTAATGATTCAGTTGCTTACAAGTATTTTCTTGGTAAAATCTGAAAAACTCAGCATTTTAGAACACTGTAATTTCTCATGAGGTCAACAGTCTGACTTACCAACAGGTTTGACTAATGGCAACGTTAACTGGATGGTTTTCAGTGATCACTCTTCGTCCACAAACTACACAACACAAGTTAGAGAGTCCCAAGGTCCAGAACTGCTGCATGAGTCCTGAATATGAAATACATGGAAGTTAATATATGTAAAGGACTATGCAGTGTGAATGTTTTATCAAGACTGGTGATTTGAGACTGGGAAAGTGCACTTGATTTGCACAGAACCTGCCCATAGCATACTGGGGTGGGCGTTGCCACTACATATGGATTTGTCATCTTCTATTGAATGATTGCTATGTGCTGTAGGGGAGCAGGAAAGTAGGAGGGAGGGGGGCCATGGTGTAGATAGAACAAGCAACTCTTCTGGTTTCGAGCCTGTTTCTGTGACAAGCCATTCATAAAACTGACTTTGCATGACACTGCTTCCCAGCTGATTGCTTACATGCCCAGGGATTTGCAAATAACCACAATTAAGTAGATGACTTTAAGAAACTTACAGTTTCCATAAGTTTGTGATTAGGTGTTCAAGTGAAGGCAGCCAAAAAGCTAGCTCAGTATAATCTGTTAAAACTTGGCAGTGAGTTTCAGTAATCTTGTCCCTCATTTTAGTCAGCTCTGGCTCATGATTTCTGGAGTCCAGTGTAGACTGAGGCTTCAGAAATCCAGAAAACTGCCCCAAAAAAGACAAATCTTGAAGTGGTAAGTGGATGATGAGGTACTAACAGACCTTAGCTGGTGATGCAAGCAGTGCCCTAACTGTAACAGGTGTACATCGTGTCCTGGGCTACTTACTTCCAGTAAATCCTGGCCAAAGTTCAATTTGTTAACCCCACATTCCTATGGTGTGTGAAAAGGACTAACCTTGCTCATAAATTGCTTCAGATCTCATGCTAAAGTTGCTGGATGCATCTGCAGATACCGAAAAGAGAGATGGTCTCCTGGTACCCTCCCATAAACATACACATGATGCTCCTAAAAGTTAGCTTTTCTAGGCAAAGGTCAAATTTGGGCCCCTTCCCAACATTCTGATTTCTCTGAACATTGTGGGGTTGAACTGCTAAGCACTTGGATGTGGTCCAAGGAGAAAGAAAACCCACCAAGATCCGAAGGAAACCCACCAATATAACAAAGCCTATAAAGTGTTTTAGACAGTAAAAGCCACAGGAGTGAGGTTTAATTTACTTGGTAACTTAAGGCCACATTAGCCATAAAACCTATAGAACAGATTCTTGTAACAATGCTAGATGAGGCAGTAAATGTTTCTTTAGGGTGAGGCAGTTGCTGAGAAAGGCCAGTAAGGAAAAAGAAAGGGAAATGCAAACTGAGGTGTTGTGTATTGCCTTTCTGCTGCAGCCAGGCTCCATGTCCCAGCTGGTGTGAAGGTTTGAGCCTTTCACTAAAAGGAGAGTCTCTATTATGTAGGCATAGATCAAAGGTACAGATATGCTTTGTCCTCCTTTAATCTCAGTGAGAACGGGGAAGTGGGAAAGTACAAGTGCAGGTGGGTGTGTTGTCCCTGAATATCACTATCCCTGGTGGGACTTTGTCCCTTCCCGATGCAAAGTTTACAGGATATCTGTGAAGGGAGAAGAGAGGAGCTGATAAAGACTTGAAAACTCTATTGTGTCTGACATCAGCTCTGGCAGCTGCTGAAAGCTGGCCCTCCTGGTATGAAGCAAGACTCCTGAATACGCTGAAACCAGCTTTGCAGGAACCTGATGCTGCAGCATGGAGAGCCATGTTTCCAAAGCGTGCAAGGGCATGTCCAGATCCATCACACTAGAATTTGCAGAAAACTTCAGAGGGCAAATTCCCTTCCAGAGCTCATCAGAAAATACACAAGATGCTAAACTGCAGAGTGTCCATGCCATGCTCCTCCAGCCACGGAGCCTCTCTAGCTGAGCAGGAGGGTTAGAAAAATAAAACTAAATTCAAAACAAAGTGCTGTGCAGTTGACTGAAAGGGCTGAGTGTGAAGGTACGTACTACCCACCAGCTCACAAAATTAGTTAGGAATGACTCAGAAACCAAGTGTGAATGAGTGGCATGCAAAGGCACTTGGAACAGCACAAAAAAGGACTCAATATAGGTCAGTAAAAAGGAAGAGTCAAGTCCTAATCCTATGTTTATCCACACTGCAAATAAAAGGATCCTTCCTGAATTCAGTAAGAGGTTTGTCTGTGTAAATGAAGTGAAAAGCAGGGTGGCAGATGTGGCACAGAAAGATTTAAGGGCTTTAATCAATGTTGTTATCTCAGTCAATTTCGTCTGTCTGCACTGTCCCCAGTCTGTCCCCAGCACAGCTACAGAGGGGACTGTCTGTGTGGATCCACCACTATGGGCTCTACATCAACATTCTGGAGAAGAAAATCTCTTCTGAAGGCTTTTAATGTTTGCTCTGATCCCAGTTCCCTTTTATTTCTTCGTTTTCACATTGGAATTTAGCACAGCTGCACTGGGACGTCATGAAGGGCTGTGAAAACAACTTTGAAATTGGCTTTCAGACAATAGGAAAGGAAATTCAGGGCCTATGAGTCAATGACAAATTTCATCTTGGATCAGGATCCAGGGTCAAACGTTCTTTTGTCAGAACCAGCAGCAAGGGGGGCGCTTGGACTCTGCTTTTGTTCTCTTGGGTCACCTGATAAAGTCTTTAGTGAAATAGTAGGGATGTATATAACTTCCTATGGCCAATACATGTTGCTCTTGGCTGGATCAGCAGCTGGATTGTTATCTCTTTGAAAATTAATCGGAGAGCAGGGAGCTCCAGCAGTGGATTCAGACACTGCTCCTCCTCCTCTGCTTGCATGTTTTGATCTCAGAAGGATGCCTTGTGAGTTATCCTCAAGGACCTTATCAGTGTGGTCAGGGTGGTGGCACCTGCTGCCCTATCTTCCCATCTCAAGCTTCAAATGCTTCCCAGTGTCCTTCATGCTCAAGACCAAAGGGAGCATTGTGAAAAGTGATCTGAGCAGCCCCTGAAGGAATAGATGCAGCAGCAACATGCACTGCTCCTGCATTTAGAGAGGTGTTAGCTGGATTCATCCAAAGACCAGCTGAAGCAACCAGAGCAGGGCTGCCCTACAAGAGGGTCAAGCTGAGAGTGGGTGTGGAGGTGATCCCAGCTCACACAGAGCCCTCACTGACCAGGGTGCAGTTCTGCAGCATCTGGCTGAGGGGGACAAGTCAGGATGCGGGTAATGGGGCCCATCCTGACCATCCCAGACAAGGTGAGGTGATGGGTCCAGGGTCCACCTGGGGAACCAGGAAGGAGCAGTGAGAGATAGGGCTGAAGACAAGTCTATATGACAAGTCCAAGGTCCATTCAGAAGGTAGAGCTGGATAAGTCTATCTGGGAAACTGGGATGGATATCAGTCTGGAGAGAGGGACTCCTACAGCGTAGCTTAGGTAAGGATAGAAGGCTCAAGGCTGGGCTTAAATGAGCTCCTGTGGTTGTGGATAGAGACAGCAGGTGAGGTGAAGGTCCTTAAGGCATATTAGGGCCCTGAGAAGCACATTAAGGCTGAGCTGTGCCAGGTGTGAGCTTCACTGAAGTCTGTATATTCTCCTTTGCAGTAAGTCCTTCACTCTTCATCAGACTAGACCCCATAGAGACAAAACTCCAACCATACGAGCTGGAAATCTTGTTGTGTGAGACTCCTTCCATCCAGGCAACAGCTTTAGGTACTGAGCCGAGCCAGAGGAGAACACAGTGCAGTCAAAGAGGATGACTAAGAGACAAGACCTTAAGGTCCTGTGGTTGGCCCACCTGTGAGTAGTTACACTGAGGTGGTCAAGCCTTGCCACCTCTGTGTCCTCCTTTGCACCACCATGATGAGGACACTCACCACAGTGATGATTAACTGCTCAGTAAATGAGATGACACCAGGCAGAAGAAACAACATAGAAAAACACGACCAGTGACCATATTTTCCTAGAGATTTTCCTGGAATACCCAACACGTGATGAGATCCTGGAACTTGCTTCCTTAGTACTGCCAAGAGGGGGTCGAGGGGTTAGATGTGTAAGACATTCCCATTGGTTTTGTGTTAAAAGAAAAAGGGGAAAAAAAGAGAATTGTGGTTTGGTTATGGGTATTTGTATTTCTGCTGTTTGGCCAGTCTTTTACTCCTGGGGGTTTATTTTTTTTTACAGGGACCTTTACAGGGACCAGATTAACACCATTACATCCTGTTGGCCTTTCTCAGTCTTCTGTTGAGTTGGGGCTGCTGCCCACTATCAGGAATAAGGCAGTGAACTTTGAAGGCTTAAAACTGATCTGGCCTGACTGTTCAGTACTCCCTGTGAAAACAAAGCCTCTGTGGCACCATATTCACTGTTACATGAGTTTGTTAAACATCTTTGTGAGCACATTCACAGCCCTATGGTCACATTTTCACTTTATGGCATCTGCATGCTTTCCAGTGGTGCTGCTGCAGTCAAACATGTGTGGAATTGTGCTTCCACTGACTCCTTGCAAGGCTTTATCAAAATACCTGGGAAAGACATTTCCGCTTCTGAGCTGTTCCATCAGTCTGTACCTAGTGCTATACAGGTACCAGGGAAATTGCCTCGTTGTCATGGCATAACACCTACCTGTGGGATTGATGAAGTTTTGCTAAAATTTGCTTTGGGCTGATTCGTCCAGCTGCTGGGAAGTATGATATCACTGAGCCAGGGGTATAAATTCAGAGGGTCAATACCCTGCCATACCCTTTAGTCCCTGTAATCAAGCCACAAAAGCAGCAGTGTCTCTTATTTCCAGTGACTTTTATGGCGAGGAGATGATTTGTTTGCTCAGTGAACAAAGGTAGGAACCATCTGCTGAGCTTTGCCTGCAGTCGGACGTCACAGGCGGGCTTCTGAAAACACCCCCAAAGTAACAGCTCATCCTCCAGATCTGGACTTGTGTAACTGTGGCGCGATGAGCACTATTCTTAGGGACAGCATTTTGGTGGAGTCACACCTCCAGGAGGTGTGAATCTAGCCCCTGAAAAGAGCAGATGAGAATAATCCCTCACCCACAGACGACTTTGCTCTGGTGTCAAGCTTCGCATCTGGAGAGCTTAAGGCTGACGGTGGGTAACCATGCTCAAACCTGTCCATTTAGGACACAGGTGCATGCAGGGACTGCCCTCGGAAAAGCAGAAGTCTAGGGCAAATCTGGGAGTAAGAGTAAAGCTCCCCATTCCCATCTTTGTGCTTAGCCCATAGAGCTGCTTTGCTCAGCTGTTGATTTTTATAAATCTATAGGAAAACCAGAAGTTCTGGTAAGTCCTCTCAACACCTAGTTGCTGTTACAAAGATTTTTCCTCTCCATGACTTTTTCTCTCTGGGGGTCTCCCTTGCTGAAGGGAGAGCACGGGGAATGTGAGGCAGATGATGTGTTAGAGGTGTTGCTTATAAAATGATGGCTGCATATGGACTATTTAACACACTGTGGTGCTGTAGGTTCCCAAAGCACCTCTCCCACCCAGAGTCACATTCCTGTATAGCTCCAAAGAGTAGCAGGGGGTGATGGTGTTCAGCATCACATAGAAAGGTAAGATCAAGAGCAAAGGCCAACTGACGTTTCCCTGTAGTCAGCCAAGAGCCTGAGCTGTCAAAGCACACAGACCTGTAGTGTTCCATGAAAACATAAATGATACCTGAGAGAACTGGGTTTGTTCCTGGACAAGAGAAGGCTTCAGGTTGACCTGATTTCAGCCTTCCAGTACCTGAACGGAGCCAACAAAAATGATGGAGAAGGACTTTTTACAGGAGCATGTAGTGCCAGGGCAAGGGGGAATGGCTTCAAACTGAAAAAGAGTACAATTAGATTAGATATTAGGAAGAAACTCTTCGTTGTGAGGGTGGTGAGGCACTGGCACAGGTTGCCCAGAGAAGCTGTGGCTGCCCCACCTCTGGCAGTGTTCAAGGCCGGGTTGGATGGGGCCCTGAGCAACCTGGGCTAGTGGAAGGTGCCCCTGCCCATGGCAGGCAGGTTGGAACAACATGATCTTTAAGGTCACTTACAACCCAAATCATTCTGTGATTCTGTGATACCTTGCACAGAGTTCAGCTGTATCCATGTTGTGGGAATGCAGAGCTTTGAACTGAAAAGGCTGAAGGTTTCCCTAGTTTGTCATTATAATTTACCATTGATATTGCTTTAGTCCCTGATGTCCGTGAACAAGTTAAATGTTGAATTACAAAGCTTCAGAGTAGTTACAAGGCTTTTTTAGGTGATTAGTTTTAATTATAGATTCTAGAACAATGAGAATATCCACGATAATACTCCCTGTCCTTATCCTGAGGTCTGAAGTATTCCAGTGTCCCAAAAGACAGTGTGTACCCAACAGTATCATGATCCTGAACAGCTACGGATAATGCACTGGATGTCCAGATTCCTGTAGTTAAGCATTTGGAAGCTGTTATGTCTGGGGTTTTTACCATGCCTAATGGCAATAGGAAACCAAATGAATGGCTGTGGTTCATTCGATGCTTTTCCTGACGTAATTAATGGACAGAAATAGAAGACAGGAATTGAAATAAACCACTCCCATTCTTTTCTTATTCCCCTCTGAGATTTTTGCAGGCAAAGATCTATGAACTTTATCTGAATGTTTACTGAGTAGTTTTTCCCATGTTGTATGTGACTCTCTGAAATCTGTTGTTGCACAAAGGTCAAGTCCTTTGCGCTTGCTTTTTCCTGCAACTACTGTCTTCTCTTTATTTATTTTTTTTTATTTTTAAAGTAAGTGACCATGATACTTTTCTTCAGAACAGTGGGCAGGGAGCATATTTAGATACAGTTTTTATTAAAAAATCTGGTAGACTCTGTGTCTGGTGGACACAGGCAGTCATCAAGCAGTTTAGTTCTCATTATGCTGGGTTTGAAGATGCTGCTGCTATTCCTTTGTTTCTGTTTTAGCAGTGTCCATGGTGGCTGTCTGCAGTACATATCCCGTGGCAAAGGATTTTGAAATAAGCCAACTTTTAAACTCTCTTGTGACATAGACAGAGTTAACAACACTTGAAGGTGACTATACAATGCCATAAGAGAGGCAATATTGTTTATATGATGATTGCTGGTAAATATCCTTTCTTGCTGGAGTGCAATCAATGGAAGGGTTTGGCTAGCTCTTACATGCAGGGTGTTTCCATTCTGCCCTTTTAGAGACTTATTCATTCGGCTTGTCCCAGGAATAAAATATGAAATTAAGGCTGAAGAACATTGCTGTACTTTGTGTCTGAACATAAAGAAATCCAGTAACTGTCTAAAATGGAATAGCTTCTCCCCTACACACCTTACACTGGTAATCTGAAGTAATTGATTTAGTGGTGGAAAAATGCTGATGTGTGTCAGTGTAGATGTTGAGATCGTGGATTAATGCATGGATTAGAAGTGGGCTGTGATTCATACTTAGTAACTTCTGTCCTCCCACCAGCTTAGCAATATCTAAAGGCTATTACAATATTGCAATCACCATTTTCACTTCTGTTGAACCAGCAAACCTGTTACGGAATGACAGTGCACTTCATATCTGCCTCCTTGTGCTGTCACACCTTAGGTTACCTGGGAGGGGGTTAATACGGATCATCTGGAGAGCTTCTGGGGGGCAGGCATTTTAGATATGCATTTTCAGATGTCATAAATCCTTCCAGGACTAAACCTGGATGAGTGCCTGTTAAACTTCATACGAAAAGAAAGTCTAGCATAGAAAACTGAAGGGACAGCCCAAGTTGTGGGCTCAGTATGATGGATTGAGCCTGACTGGGTGGTATCAAGTATTGGACCAAAGTTCTCCAAGCTTTGCAGGAGAAAATGCACAGTTCTTTAATCTAGAGCTTGGGTCTTTGGTTTGCAGAAGACAGACGGGGGAGCAGCTGCTTCTTGTGGCTGGAGAGGCCGTCTGCAATTAGAAAAGGAAACTGGAAATAGGGAACAGACCTGCAACTCGCTTGCAGAAATAGTGAGTTCTTGTGTTTATGGCTGTTTGCACAACACTGCATTCAAGTGACCTTTGTGGAATAGAAACAAGCCACCACTTGAAGTTGCTGAGCTGAAAGGTTGCTGAATCAGCCGAAAATAATAATAATAATGTCGTATTCTGCTCATGAGAGGACCTTCAGCTCTTGTGGAGTTGTCCAGTCGATGGGTGCTTCAAGGTCTCAGGCAAGCTGCAGATGGTTGACCTGGCATGTGTTTTCTAACATTGCTTTGTAGATTCTTATGGCAAAATTGTTGTGTTCTGGTTACAGTTCTTAATTTTATTTGTGCATGTGTAAGTAAGAAGACTATTAATAAAGTGAAGAGATGTCTCTTTGTGAGTAACTATATGTACCTGTATCTACCTGCAGCAGCACTGGCATAAACTGAGCATCATATTTTCACTAGTTCCAAGAGGAATTCTCTGTTTATCCAGGCTTGGCATGATTGTGTGGGGGAAAAGGAAATGGTTTTTGAGCTGCTGTTGGAGACAATACCATTGCTAAATATAAGCAAGTAAAACACAGTTGAAATGTGTTGTGCTGCAATTTGGTTTCCTGTTTTACCAATCCTACTTATTTTCCTTTTATTTTTTCCTTACAGAACAATTCAATTAAAACATCGAAATATAATTTCTTCACTTTCCTGCCTCTCAACCTGTTTGAACAGTTTCAGCGAATAGCCAATGCCTACTTTCTTTTCTTGCTGATTTTGCAGGTATGACTTCACTGTAGTGTTACCAGCATCTTGTGTTCTTTGTTATCAAAGCCAGTTTATGTTTGACAGATGTAATGAAGAGCAAGTTATATCCCTGTTGTGAATTAGTGTCTTTGTAATACCTTATAGTAGATAGAAAGTAGGGCAGAGAAAAAGCAATTTTCTCTCTTAGCTTTGCATATGAGGATTTGAACTAAATCAAGAAAAAAATTTAATTAAAGTTTTCAACAAATTGTGCAACTTTTTCATGCCATGTCCTACTACCCCTTTGTGTCTACATCTGACTGCTCCTGGCTGTCCTCAGATTTGCATTACTTATTCCTTCTGTAGCATAAAGCCAAGTTGTCTCTTCCCGATAGATTTTTAAGGCGGATTCCACTGGCAGTCTCAAAGGCATCAGCAAGAGGAATAAAATGTATTATCTATGCTGTTTCCCTGGGCAGGAAGAAGTTAACATCAGGAAGGCTCAAGGTTGTGGGTAGTTTGCATAAAGGTGGATATTGCTCCTCTCTGCTCCAGGGTGAGGAAGGTGTCCAGTATGGAGTGTGCCAGACACTGGTGACACTGTTGAACCCTGTGGATCATAGTGGCATTAAGTTGCACTTTGCTCATTGCTGCTGGTAATAATACTCTGTCTGAAAGCTGAACATACTGGAGAAATTGATACCAGGATTTGTGACCCTTTGCACTTTGCTAAAATACAGTGCACTCTGTTATTGTTGAGTCATATCAGAACACACATTATCAGGAAAAAGGGTGTAATGTTGAGTGTGTTTCAAGTATGATATTTTAAATTTCACCATTTCAGTGCACACAAATTTGCAAAATGACTAATTTCAAATGCCCTTTTTTACCACTTCAGCTCAAAAAAAGCATAGGTAAAATGTGGTTAAACCTGCAGCAAACCACATACGATCTTCTTTGCTTATTTACAGGGAATGAATTTTGGAAATTTCAGTGATTGTATATTTTTCAAGAAACTAGTGAAGATGCCTTTTCAGCTAAGCTGACAGTGCTATTCCTGTGTTGTTGTACTGCACTCTAGCTGTTTGTCTGTCAAATTCATAGTGTTTCACACCATTTTCCTTAAATTATTTCACTGTGTGTTTTGCTGAGCCATCTAGGAGAGACTGTATAGAAAAGCACACAGCAACTTTTTTACATCAAGGTAGTCTGAAGAGGGCAGAAATTAGTCTGTTATATCTACATATTGCTCCATTTAATCTTTTCCCCTCACTCCATCCCTGTAGCACTGGATGTATCAATTCCTTCATCCAGAGTGGAAATCATGGCTAGGCTGTGGGGACTCTGCCTGCCTCCTCCTTTGTCACAGACCAGTGGGACATTCATATTGCCAGTTAGGTAGCAGTTGCAGCCTCTACAGCTGAGCAAATATGTGCTTGCCTCTAAACATCATTCCTCCTGGATAGATTTGATGGTGCCTGTAGGATCTGGGCTGTGACAGTGCATAAATGTCAACTTCACAATGCACATGGAGTTGACGCTGCCCAAATGCAAACTGATGGACACACTAATGCTGTTTTCACATTGCTTCCATCCCTAGTGCTGTGCTTTTAGAGGAAGGGGAGAACTATGTGGGGGTAAGACATCTACCTCTGCATCACTGAAGGCATGGCAGAATCACCTTGAACTCTTGGGTCCTCTCACTATTAAAGATGTAGGAAACAAAAATGGCTTTGTTGGTCTTGGAAGAGCAAAGTCAGCCCTGGCAACAGCTGTGTGTTGTTTAGTGATGTGAAGTTTACTTCAGCAAAATATTAAGACTTACTGAAACAAAGAACAGAAGCTTTTGAAGGCTCTGCACAGCTGGCTTTGCTCAGATAGCTCTGAGTTCCTCACAGCGGGCTTTGCTTGCCCATGTCAGTATTTCCAAGGAAATCCACTGGGGACTTTGCAATCCTAATTTTACAAACAACAAGAAATAGCAATCCACTACACTTTTTGACAGCTCCAAGTTTATAACTTAAATTACAGCTTGTTTGTAAGCAAAGCTTGGGTTCCCTGGCTCTCCCACCTTTGTAGGGTCACATATCAAGGACAGAGCTGCATTTCTCTCTTTATTCTATATTCAGATACCACAGAAAATGTTGTCTGCAGCTTGATTAGGAAACAATGGTTTTCTGAACTGGCAGGAAATTTCTTAACTCAAATCTTTTCTTCCTACAGTTGATTCCTCAGATTTCCTCGCTGGCCTGGTTTACAACAGTGGTGCCCCTGGTGCTGGTGCTGGCTGTGTCAGGCGTAAAAGATGCCATCGATGATTTTGTAAGACCTGCATTTGTGACCTGTACTTTGCAGTTTGCCTGTGATTCTTCAGCACAGTGATTAAAACAAACCACTTAAGCACAGCCGGAGGCAGGCAGTTGGAGAACTAGTGTGTGGCAAAGATGGGGTCTAAGATTAGATCCCCAAATCTACAGTTTGTTACCTAAAAAGGAGCTAGAATTTCCATATTGCTGAGCAGCCTAGCAGCCCTATTGGCTTTCTCTGAAACTGCTCAGCATGTCTGAAATTGTGATCACTGATAGATATGTCTGGACCCTGGCACAGAAGTCTGTTCTTAGGCTTCCACTTTGGAGAACTCATCCTCTGTCATCTAGCTCAATGTATGTGGAAAAATACTTTTGGTAGGAAGCAAGAGCTCAACCCACCTGTGATTTTTCAGACTTGCCCAGCTTTGGCCCAAGTTTGTTCCCAACAGGGCTAATAGTCAAATTCCCAGTGACTTCATGGGGTGATGTTGGAGCTAATTTTATAATCTGATTTTCTCTTGTTATTAAAATAATTTTGATGCTGTATGGAGCAATGCCAAAACATCTATGGCCACCTTCCATATCAAAGCAGAAGAATGAATTTCTCTGGTGTTTACAAACTGAGATGGGCAGAAGCAACACCAAGTCAGAAGTGTGTTAAGTGACATGTAAGGCTCTACCCTCCTTCCTCCCTCCAAGAATAAGCCCTGTGTTGCCTGTCACTCTTTGCAGACTAGTTATGCCCTGTGTTACGAGTGTAAACATGCACTAGGCTCTGACTCAGCTCTGACCCTAATCTGCCTGACCCATTCAGCCAGCTGGGTGGAAACCTAAAATGTTAATGAACTGCCTATGGCTCTAGTGTGCTTGGTTTCCTGGAAATGTCTTTTAACTTACTGATCCAATTTTCAGAATCGACACAAAAGCGACAAACACGTCAACAACCGCCCAGTCCAGGTCCTGATCAATGGCATGTAAGTGCTTTTTCTTTTTGCTATAATTCTGACTGGCAAGAACATTCTAGTAGTAATATTTTTATTTTATTTTTTTATGTGTGTGTGTATGTTTCCCAGGAATCCCTAAACATTTTAAAATCAAATTGTGTTTCAAACCACTTGTTCATCATGCAGTTTTAGACTATGTGTTCAGTTAATGAACCCAAGACACAGTACCACAGTCTGTGCTGTGACCTTGTGCTGACAACAACTGAAGTCTTTCTGTTCCTGGATATATATGTTTAAGTAAGCAGTACTTGGAGAGTTTTGTGTTATTTTACTCGTTACCCTAGAAGTGATGAGCAAAGTTATCTTCTGTGTCCATTTATGCTCATAGCATTTATTTTGCATTAAGCAATACTAAGCATTATCAGCAAGTTATTTGAAATTAAGAAGCTGGCATTGCTCCCTCGTACATGTCGTGATATTTTGAATGTGGGTAGCACTTCTGGCTTAAATGTGCTCAAAACATTTCAGCTGTGTGCTTTGGACATTGCACTGTTAGCACTGGTTTTTCCTGCAAAAAAAAAAAAAAAAAAGAAGAGGCTTTGGCTTTTGTGTCAGGCAGATGTGCTGTTTACTTGCAGCTCCATGGAGTCCAACTCTGCGTTGGACACAGCTGTAGACAGTTGTGAAGTCTCTGGTGACTTCCATACTGTAGATAGCAAACAGTATGTTGTGTAAGCTTCAACAGATGATCAAACAGTTAAAAATATGTACACTGGAAACTGAAGAATAGGAACACACCTTTTGTGCTTTCTGCTAAGTAAACCAGTTTCTTAGTTTACTACATATTAGTTACCGTGTCTAGGAAACACAAATTGAAATAGAAGTTTTATAACATTCTGCCTTTTTCAAAAACTGGAAACCACAGTCCTGGACAATTCTGACCAACATTAAAAAAGCAAGGCTGAGCTGAGTTCAAGCTTAACTACTGAGTCCTGTTTTGAGATAGATCCTGACATTTCTCACCTCTAGATTTTGCATATACAGTTATCATGACTTAGTTACATTTGTGCTTGCAGTCTAGCTGGCTGCCTGTGTGCCCATCTGGCTAAGTGCTGTGAAGACCACTGGAGACTTAGCCTAGATAGACACATGCACAGCCAAAGCACCTTCACTGACCTCCCTGACAGCCAGTTGCAGTGGCCCATAATACCACTTCCAAAACGTAACACAATCTGCACTTTTCACAGGTTCTTGAGAACTCTCTTACACAAAATAGGGAGGTTTATTTTCTGAGACAATGTGGACCTTTAACAAAAGAAAGGGAGTAATCAGTCCGGAGATAAGGGCAGTTCATATGGACTGTGCTGTTATTGTGGGACTTGGTCTCAACCTGGCACAGGTCACCCCAACCACTGCCTTTTACTGCTTCTTAGTGCTATTTTTGCACCGTGGTGGTCCACTACCTTAGTATGGTTCAGGACACATCATGGCAGACCCTGTTCCATCTTACCAACAGTCCAAGTCTGTCTTCAGGAGCAGAGACGAGTATACTACTCTTCCTAGTGGTGTTTGCCTTATGTGCTTCCTTACCAGAAATTTTCTTGCAGGTTAAAGGAACAAAAATGGATGAATGTCCAAGTGGGGGATATAATAAAACTAGAAAACAACAACTTTGTGACGGTGAGTGCCTTTTCTCTCTATCCTGATCACAATTAATCTCTGTCATTCTTATGATTCACAAGAAAATCAGTCTTAGTGTGGCAGTAACCACAAGCAGCACTGTGGTGCAGTGCCCACTGACTGTGTGAATTGATGCCAAGTCTGTCTGTCTGTGTTCAGGCTGATCTGCTGTTACTCTCGAGCAGCGAACCACACAGCCTGACGTACATCGAGACAGCTGAGCTGGATGGGTAAGTGAGCCCGGCCCTTCGGTACAGTCACTGCCACCACTGCAAAGCCTGGTAACCCTGGGTGCTGCAGGCATACCTGCAATAGCTTTTGTAGCAACGTTTTCATAATATTGTAGAATCAACTTTGGGTAGGGATCTTGAAAATAACATCTTCTAATGGATACTCTTCCTCCAGTCGTGGGAGAGGGGAGCTTTTCAGTGGCAGTTCTAACACTGGGAGTTAGGGACATGTCTGTGTAATATCACAGGTCACTGGCAGAAGATTTCTGTTTATCTCCCTTAGTCTTTTCTTTTAGACAAATTATCTAAGTGAGATAATCATAATGAATAGGTCCAGTAATCTCCTTTGGACAGCTATACTGTAATATCAATGCATGCACACTGCAAAGGCTTCAAATGCTGCTCACTCCAGGACACAACTGACCACAAGGCAGAGGGCTGCAACTTGTATTAATCAGAATAAACTGGATCTCACCTCATCTTTATGACCCAATTTGCGTTACTGTTTCTGCGCTGCCTGTGTATAAGCAAGACTGGAGAGTTCAAGAATTTGTGTCTCTCCCAAGACCCTACAGACAGTCCTCTGGACTTACCCTGTTTGATTTCTGCTGAAAATGAGCTTGTAGCTTTTGCACATAGAAGTGCCACTTTTAAGAAGCCCTGAACAAATGCAGTATTCTTTTGACATTGCATTTCAAACTCCCCAGCTACTTAGTCCTGAGACTGGAGTATTCTTCAGGATCAGAATACCATGGGAGAGATACAGAGTTCTCCCGTATGCTCAAATGCCTTGGGGTCAAATATGTCATGAGTGGCAGGATATACACCTCACCTCTCATCTCACTTTGGTACAATGGTACCATGAACAGAATTACTCTATCTTTGCAACTGAAAGTGACAATCTGCACCCATTGGCCAGGTGAAAAAGGCATATGGTAACACAGTCCATCAGATGTCCAAGGAAGAAGACTGTCCCCAAGAGCAGAAGTAACTTTCAGGGAGAGCTTTCAGTTCACATACGACTTTCAGTTCATGTTTTGTCTCATGTTGTTTGTCACAGTGAAACAAACCTGAAGGTGAAGCAGGCACTGACAGTCACTGCAGAGCTTGGAGAAGATCTTCAGAAGCTGACAGAGTTCAACGGTGAGTAAAATTCACTTTTCAGAGGATTTACCTAAACTTCAGAGTGTGGTTGTGACTCTTTCTTCCAAGCTGTCCACTGCCTCCTGCTAGGACTTCTCTGGAAACAGTGCCAGCAAAACAGCATATGTAGAGGAAGAGGTCCCTCTTTGCTTGCAGGTCTCAGTGCCTTGTATGGCTGTAACCTGAAAGTGCATTGGTGGCAATTCTACTTCTGGACACACACTTTGCTTCAGTATCTGTCTGTTGTACATGTTGACACTACCAACCTTGAACCCCAGTAAAAGGCTTCATGTAACTGCATAATGGAAACTGTTTCCCCAAAAACTTATGCTTAGTTCTTATCTCAAAACATTCTCACACTACACTTGTACATTGATGCATCAATGCTGATGTACCATTACATTTAATCTTCTGAGCAGCAGCACTTTCCAGTCACCACACAGACCTAAGGACTATCTCTGTGCACACAGGATGGGTGAATACTTCCCAGCCTAAAGCATTCCTCTCCTCTCTCAATGCCACAATAAAGACTGCATTTTAAAATATTTAAAGGCAGGCAATGCAGATGTGGTTAACAGGAAATGTGTCCTTTTTTTGCACTGTTTTGTATGTCAAATTAGGATAGGATAGGATAGGATAGGATAGGATAGGATAGGATAGGACAGAATACAATAGAATAGAAGTTGGAAGGGACCTACAGCAATCATGTAGTCCAACTGCCTGACCACTTCAGGGCTGACCAAAAGCTAAGGTATGTTTTCAAGGGCATTGTCCAGATGCCTCTTAAACCTGACAGGCTTGGGGGCATCAATCACTCCTCTAGGAAGCTTATTCCAGTGTGTGATCACCCTTCCAGCAAAGGAATGTTTCCGACCATCCAGCCTGAACCTCTCCTGGTGCAGCTTTAACCATTGCCATGTGTCCTGTCACTGAATACCTGGGAATACATAGCGGCACCTACACAAAAAGGAGCCAGATCTGTCAAAACCAGAATACTCCATGCTCACACATCATGTGCTTGTGGAGAGAGGACAAGGGAACAGACCTAGTGATGTTAGTCACATTCTGCAGTGTCCTGCTGGCTTAGATATAAGGACAGGATTACAGGGATAATCGGTATGGAAAGGGTTGGAGTGAGTGCTGCTGTCCTTGGAATGTCTCAAGGATTGCAGGCTCTCAGGAAATATTTTAGATAAAGGAAGAAAATAATTTAAAAAAAATCTTTTTGATGATTCCAGGACAAGTGGTGAGGATGTGGCAAAGAGCATAAAGCTGGCACTGTCTCTGGTACACTTTCTTTTGCCTTCTTTGTTGAGGTTTTAAGCAATAACATGTGTGGTCTTTGCTGAATGTCAGCTTGGTACATGAGGATTTCTCTGAAGTGATGGCTGAGGTTCTGAGTGTTTTATATCTTGAGAAATGTGTTTTTACAGATGCAGTGAGATGCTTTATATTAGTAATCAGAGTGGCATGCCTTAATTATTTTCCTGAACAGTCTGCCCTGTCTATCAATTTGTAAGCAAAATCTTAATCTAAAATAATTTTTCAAGCATTTTCAGTGTAACGCTTCCCTGAGAGCACTGCATTCTTGAAGTGCCTAATTAAAAAAAAGTTTAAAAATATTTTGGAAAATTGCAAATTTTCTTATCAGATATTTATTTATTCTGTAAATCCCTATTTTAGTTATGTTGTAAATAAAAGTGGCCTCCTCACAATAGTTAAAATGAATAAAATGTTTCCCAGGATGATTTATATTTGGCAGTGTACTGGGAAGAGTGCCTGGAATCAGACCCAACCTTGCATTTCCCTTAGCAAACCTCTGCAGAAATATTTAAATATTTATGTAACTCTTTATCTAATTACTTTTTAAGACAGGAAGAGAGGAAAGGGTCAAGCAGCTAATACAGGCACTCAGTGGAATGCTTAATGTGAGTTATGATGTTTGTTTGACACAGCGATGGTTCAGATAAGGAAGATGCTTGCAAAACACTGAACTTCTTTATTTGATTTAGGGAACTGGGAGATGAGAAAGGAAACAATACTTTTCTGTTACCTATTACTTATCACATGTTGACTTGGCAGTATTTAACCTTTCAGTTGAAATGCGCTCCAGGTATCTTATTGCTGTTAGTGGGAGAGGGAGACAGGAGGCATGGTGTCTTGCTGTGGTATCTTCAGCTGGAGTTACTGGGTCAATTGGGTGAATCTGTAGAGTGTCTCACTCTTTTGTGATCTGTCTCATTTGGACGAATCCCTTCAGATTCCAAAATCAGCGCTTCAGTAACCCAGACCCACCCACTTAGAGGAGAGCAGACCTGGACTCACAAGGTGCTCACATGAGCACTGTCCCACCACAGACACGGTGTTCCAGCTGGGAGATCATGCCTTCGGTTTGGTTTGCCAAAGTCTCATTGTGCTGTTTCAGGTTGCAGTGCAAAGCCTCTGTTTCCTTTGTGCTTTTTAAGGGTTGCCAGGGAGGCAGTGAGGTGGGTCTGGTTAATGCAGACTTTCAGAAATGATGGGGTACAGGTCTGGTTGTTGTTGGACTGACCAGATGATAAAATAGATCAATACAGTTGTTAGTATGAGCTTTGATGTCACATATCACTAAATTTCCTAATAATTTCATCTTTCCAATTGGACAATTTGCCTGCCCTAGAGCAGAGCTACTGATTTTAAAATATATAGTGGTGAAGACTATCATGATACTTAAAGCTGCACTTTTCTTCTGGAATTCTCTGGATTTTGCTTCCAGTCTCTTAAGCCTGGTGTGTTTTGTCTGAGAATAGCTGGAAGAGCTGTACTCTCTGCAAATGCTAGTCTTTATGTAGGTATTTTCAGGCTGTGATCAAAATAACTTTAATGCTCCTGCTGATTAAGTGAACAGACCGAACTCTTGGATTCCCTTTCAATAAGGCATATTTGTATTTTCCAGTTCTTTTCCATACATCCACAGGGCTCTGCTTTGAATCTTTAAATGTCAGGTGCAACTGTTGATTTAAATAGTAATTTAAATAGTAATTTTTATGTCAAAGTATCTGAACACATTTTATTTCAAAAAATAAATATAAAGCATGGAAATAGACACTTGAATAACTTACAGCATCAGCTGCTTGGCCAAAGAAGGTAGCAGTATCCTTTTATGTGCCATTGGGACTTGAGTTATAAAACAGATGTAATTAAAAAACAGTGAACAAAGACACCTCAGTTAATTACTCTTTTGCAGCCCTTAGGCTATGATTTTTCTCGCTTGGGCTCCTGCAGTTTGAGAGAAAATGAAATAGGAAAAAAGGTGATGTCAGCACTTTTAGCTAAAGTTATCCAGTGACATTCAGGATGTCACTGAATATGAAGCTATGAACTTGCTGTGATTAAAACTTTGTTGCTGGTTCAACATTTCTTTCACCCACATAAAAGCTGTGGAAACTTTGTTTTGTACTCTTGGCATGTTCAAAGAATGGATAAATCCAAATTCATTGTGGTCCATTGGAGTATGACAGAAAGATGGGGAAGGAGCAACATCCCAAATGATGAGTAAGTGTAAGATGCAGAATAGGAATGACAGCGTCAGGAGTTGACTGCAGCTACAGTGTGAAATACCGTCTCTGGGAAACAGCTGGGAATGAGGTATTGATGACATTTTTCTGGGACAAGATTTCCATTTTTGCTTTCACCTTCTTTTTATAGGTGAAATCAGATGTGAGGCACCAAATAACAAACTGGATAAGTTCACAGGCACTCTTACTCTTCGAGGAGAAAAGTATGCCCTGGACAATGAGAAGATGTTGCTGAGGGGCTGTACTATCAGGAACACAGAGTGGTGCTTTGGACTTGTTATTTATGCTGGTAGGTAGAAAGACTGACATGTGAATTGCAGAACAGAGCAGCACTAGCATGGAAGTACATCACACCCAGCAGGCACAGAGGAATCAAGTATTTTCCTCTTTGGAAAATGTGTTTCTACCATGTACAAGAACAACACAGTTTTTTTTTTCAGAAATGCATGCAGCAAAGTACAGGAGGGGACTCTTGATCGATCAGTAAGAAAGAATGTAAGAAGTAAATCTGGCTAAGAATTCTGTCAATATATTCAATTAAAAATTCCTTATCATTTCTATGTGACTTTAATCCATATTGGAATATCAGGGTCATCAATATAATTATTGATTAAATCTATGCTTTTTATGACCGTAGTCCTTCTGTTATTTTTATACTCCTCCAGACATATGAGATAATGTGTAATATGTCACAAATAACATAGCAATATCAGGTATTCTATGCAAAGTAATTGAACCTGAAAGGGAGGATTGAATGTTGAAAGACAAGAGCAAGTCTAAGTCCAGAATTAAGTGTTTTATTTGACTATCCCCATATAATCTCAGGCAAATGACTTAACCTCTTTCTGACCAAGTTTTCCACCAGCACTGCAAACTGTACATACCTGCCTTCAAGAACACTGCAATAGTCATTTATGCTGGAAAGCACAGTGGGGCCTCAGAGGGAATCAGCTTTAGAACAGCTAAGCTTTATTACTAAAATTAACAAGTGTGTTTCGTCTCCAGGGCCAGACACCAAACTAATGCAGAACAGTGGAAAAACAACTTTTAAACGAACAAGCATCGATCGGCTCATGAATGTCCTTGTGTTGGTGGTAAGTCTGATTAATGTGTCTTCATTTCTTCAGATGTGTTCATCATTTCCAGATGCTCCACCTCTTTGCCCACACAGATGAGGAAATGTCAGAAGTGTCTAATGATAAAAAGAAAAATTACATAATAATTTATTAGCAGACTGAGTTCGGCAGCGCCTATGTCAGCCCATCTTGCAAAGCAAGGCCATTACATTGACAGAATTAAGAACTTTTCTTCTGAGCTTGTCATTTTCTCTTCTCTCCCTTGCTCTGTGTTTTTGTCTGAGAAATATTTTGAAGCTTGCAAATGCCTTTTTTCTCCTAGTAATTTTGTCATTTTCTATTTATCAGCTGTTCTCTCTCTTTCCTCTGATCTTGGGGCATCTCTTGTGGTATCTGCATAGGACGCAGTAATTGAGTATGTTAATTTACATGATGCCAGTGTCTGACGTAACGTGTTAGGATAAAATATTAGACATGGTCTCATTAATGCTCAGAAACTGATGTTTTTAGCAGCTGGGAAATTTGAGAACACTAATTGTATATAGCAGGCACTCTTCTCAGGTTGAAAAACAGATCTAATTTGAGTGTTAAGCTCATCAGTGGTTTTAACAAATGGCAAATACTTCCAGGCAGAGATAGAGATTCTTCTACAAACTCTCCCAAGATTTTACTGCTTGACTTTAAAACCACTCAGAGAAGGAGGACATACACTCTGACACTACTTTAATCAATGTTGCTTGAAGAAAAGGTCTTTAGTTTCAGATTTTATTTTCCTTTGGGTGCAAGTTTGTCATGCATGCTGCAACACCTTCAGTTTATGACACTGGGAGGGTCTGATGGTCACTGTTCCTGCTTCTTCTTTCCTGTTCTTGCTCTCCAGACCAATGTAATAGCCAGCTGGGGCCAGGATCCATCCCCAGGCACTGGAGCAAGCCTGGAGCAGGCATCCAACATCAGTCTGTCCATCACATCAAGGCTATGCTGAGCTCTTTCCTGACTTTATGCTTCCTCAGCACTGGGGCTTAGAGAACAAACATTTCCAGGATGGCACCATTCTCCAGCTTTCCCGGTTCACCTCATCCACTTTCTCAGGATCCCAAAAGTTGTCTAGGTGGGCCCAGGGATGCCCTGTAATGCCACAGCACAGAGAGCCACTACACAGTCATCTGCACTCCACCCTGAGCCCTTGTTCCATGTGCAGTAAGCACATGCCCTTGACTTTAGTAACCTTGCACCAATCTCTGCCAAGTGAAAATGATTATAATCATCAGCTTGTTTTCCTCAGTGTTTTCTTGCCTTCCTTCCCTTAAGGGGACAGCAAAACCAAACAAGGTTTGAGCCTCTTACATTCAAAACTTTGCAAGCATTTGGAAAACTTCACATTTCCTTAGGTGTCCTGCTGTGCTCTGGCTGGGGAGGATAATGGGCTGTGGGGGATCTGCAGGGCACAGAAACAGAGCAGAGGAAAGCTGAATAGAGAACTTGGAATTTAACATTTGATTAAGATTTGCCAAATCTCCTTTCACAAGCCAAGGATCCCACCCAGAGCTTTCAGTCTGTTTGGCCTCTCTTCATAAACACAAATGAGATGAATTTACCTCCTGGCTTCGTTTTAGAAAACTGAGCAAGTTGCAGCCGATTGCATCAGCCTCTGCCTGGGTTCTTGGGCGCTGGAGGAGCCAAGGGTGTGTTTGTCTCCTTTGCACATTTGTAAGGAACCTAAAATTTTGATGTCTAAGTAAAGCTCTGTCCTACCAAAGAGCACCAGGCTCTTTGCACACCTCAGGGGATGTGACACGGGGGTCCCTCCAGCTCACTGGATAGTCAAAGGTTACAGAGCACAGTCATAAAAACAGGCAGTATATTGTGCTCTGGAGTTTGGAAATACAAAGCAGTCACAGCTTGCTATAAATAGCTCATTTAAATGTAATGAAACTTATTCCATGTTAACACTGGCAAAACTATTTTGCATTTATTTGTCCATAAAACTGCCAGGCACAAAACAGTGTTTAAGGAGGTTGCCAACGGAGTCCTCATTAAATGTTGCCCTGGTCTGCCCCAACAAGGGTTAATCAGGAGTAAACCTTTCCAGATGGCAACCATAGCTGCTTTTTCGCATTTGGAAGTGTTTCTCAGTGACCTGAGGGACGAGTCAATGTTCCTCCACTGGCGATGCACCCGCCATCTCCAGAAATGCTTTTTTCTCCAAAACTTGACTTTTAGCAGGCTTGGGAGAGCATGTTCTCAGAGAAGGAGGGCTCTCAGCTTCGACTCTTATATAACTTACTGTTTCAAATCCTGGAGCGAACTCAAAGTGCCAATAAGGAAACTGAAACAGTTTCAACGCACAGTCCAACTGTCCATGTTTGTCAAAAGTCACCTCCTCTTTATAAAATTCTTCGTCAAGAGCATTTTTTGTATGCAGTGCATGAGCAGGACCCAGGAAAGAAGGAAGGAAGGATGTTCATGCTGGGAAGCCTTGTGAGCATGCACAAGCCTACAATCAGGGTTTTTTCAAGTCCTTCTCTTGCAGGGTTGTGGTTACGATTACAACACCCTGCACAGAGTTGTTTCTCTCCACAGAAATTAATCTCCGGGGCTGCTCTGTCTTTGCATTTGTCTCAGAGCAAACAGCATGTTAGTGAGCTTTGTGTAAGCACGAGTATCGCACATGAGTGGAGCTGTGAAGGGCAAGAGCCAAGTGCACATAGAACAAAATGTGCATAAAGCAAGTGCAGTTGTAGACAAAAGATGCTGGTGTGATATAGAATCACAGAATGGCTTGAGTTGGAAGGGACCTTAAAGATCGTCTTACTCCAACACCCCAGCCAGGGGCAGGGACACCTTGGGAAAGTTCAGCTGCTACCTTGCCCTGTGTGTATTTTTATTGCTAAATCATACAGGGAAATGCCTACATGTATTGCGATATTCTACGAATGGATAATTTTTAACCTGTGGGGCAGCAAGGTGGGTTGTGTCTTTCATATATCTTTAAGTCCTAATAATTACAACAGCACAGACTGAAGTCTGTTTTCACTGCTGGTCACAGATATTTAAAAACACTGCACCGCATTCCTTACCAGCAAGGAATATGGGCTCCATTTCACAAGTCGAGTAATTTATTTGGCCTCCTACAATTAAATAGAAAAACTACTATTCCTGTGGGAAATAAATGTGTCCCGTGAAACTCAGCCCACCACCTTTTCGTACTGCAGTTCCTTTTTAGTGGCTTCTTGGTATTAAAACTTGAGCTGATCAGGCATGAACTTTTCACCAAGTGATTCATATTGCTCCATAAAAGTATCCTTCTTCCTCTCCCAGATTACCTCAGCAGTACAAATATTATTTTTACCATCAAGGTTTCTATGTTCAATTACTGTTTTTTAAAAAGGTTGATTACTCTTTTAATGTGATTGTTACTGAGTGGCCTTTATATAATGGCCCAACTTACTGATATTCCCTTCCTAATGATTATACTTGCAAAAGATGATTTTTAATTGCTCTTTTGTGCAGCCTGTTGATTCCATGTCTTTACTTTTTTATTACTACATTGGTTGTTTTATATCAAATATTTGGAAAAGTCTATGTCAAAAGAATAATTTTATTATTATTTGACCAGGAAGGATGTCAAGCTAACTAACTGCAGTTTATCTTCCCCACCATCACCATTTCCACCTTACAAACAATGTAACTACGTTAGCAGATTTCCAGGATGGTGGAGCTTCCCAGTTTTCAAAGCTTTGTTAAAAATTAACCTTATTGGTTCCTCTAAGCTTCTATCTTTAAATTACATGGACCCACTGTATTGCAAATGCTTATTAGCAGATAGAGCCACATAGTGTTGTTCTTTATCAGTGACCACAATCTGTCTTTTTGATCTGTTACATCATAGGGAATAGATACTTCCTTGCTCTTTCTTCCTTCTTCCTCTTGGAGGAGTGTCTGTTAACACGTCTGCTTTTCACACACCTGTTTATGACATTATTGTTTTGTTTTCTTGATATTTTATGGCTGTTAGATAGTCATAGTTCTATATTCCTTGCAGTTTATATTAATTTCTGTTGAATTTCCTTCTTCACAGTCTATTTTATTCTTTTTCAAGTAATATTGCCACGGTCTTGTCTTCTTTTAATTAAAAATGCTTTATGAACTATGTAATGCTTTTGTGCCTATAAAACAGTGTTCATGAGCAAGCCCCAGTTTTCACTAAGTTGTCCCACTTTGAAATTTGCTTCCCAGTTGCTGTTCCCCTGGTTGCTTTAGGCTTCAGGAACAGGCTTCTCTAAAATCCAAGGATACACATCACTGGTTTGTGTTGCTTTCTATTTGCTCAAAGGAAATGTAATCAAATTGTGAGGGATGACACCAAGGCAATGATTAGTTTTAAGTCAGCAGTTATCTCTCTTTTAATCATTAGAGTGATATCCAGTGCTGAATTCCTAACTGCACAGTGCTGGATTATACTTAGTTTTTCAGAAATTGTGAGGAAGACTATGATGCATCTAGTAAATGGCCAGGTAAAGTCCTCTGGGCAGTTTCTTTTTCCAAGTGTGCAGCCAGATGTTTGGGGACCCTCAGCCCAACTGACTGTAATGAGGTCTAGTGTTCTGCAGCTGACTGACCAGGATCACCCTAGTTGAGAAGTCTCCTTGGGATTTAAATCCGAAGCTGTTTGACGACTTGTAATTCCAAATTGCCATACTCTGCACTGTGTAGTTTTGTTCTTGTGAGGTAGAAGTTCATAACATCACTGTTTTTATCTCTTCATCCCTAGGAACATTTTCCTATGATTCAGGCTATCCAACCCAGTTTCATTAGGGTCTTCTCCTTAATCTATACATAATAAATTCCTTGTTTCTAAAATGCAATACTTTTTGTTTAGTTTAGATTTGTTTTGTTTGTTTGTTTGTTTTTCAGATCTTTGCATTTTTAGGACTGATGTGTCTCATCCTGGCCATTGGCAATGGCATCTGGGAGCATGATAAGGGCTACTACTTCCAGGTATATTTGCCCTGGGCAGAAGGTGTCAACTCTGCCTCCTACTCCGGCTTCCTCATGTTCTGGTCATACGTGATCATTCTAAACACAGTGGTACCAATTTCGCTCTACGTCAGGTATGTGCCAGAAGCTCCTTTCATGTTTGATCTTAAGAAAGTTTTAGTTTTTGCCTTAGCTGGGAGCAGCATTTTCCCTAACCCAAATGCAACCACCTTGTGAATGATTGCACACAACCACAGAGATGCTTTTCTTATTTCTGCTGCCTTCAGGGCTTTATCAGGGTTGGAGTGGGGACAGCAGTGAGCCCTGGGAGAAGAGAGGATGATTTTGCAGTTAAAGCGCAGGTGTAGGTCTGTAGGATGCTATAGGAGCAAGGCTGGAAGCCTGCTACAGTGAGCATCTTGCTATTTTTACTGCCCATAAAAGGGAATGGCCTGTTCTTTGAGGTGGCGTTAGGGCTCCTTCGAGGAGTGAATGGCCAGGTAAGTAGGGGTAATCAGGTTAAAGGTCCACAGTTCTTGGTGCTATATCAGCTGCCTGAGAGTTGCCTCTTCACAGAGAATGGAGGGTTCTGTTGGTTATTACAGATAGGCAAGAGGGGGTGACAAGTAGGCAATGTGTCTATGATGCTCTCAAAATCTTGAGGCTGAGGTATAGGCTGAGTAGCCCCATTTAGTTTATCATTGCACCTCATTCTGTCAGCTTTGCTACTGAGACTCTCTTTTGTGTTGGTAAATTAGAGACAGGAATACCATTCCTGTCCAGTGTGTCACACCAGCATCAAGGTGGAAGTCCATATTGTCTGCAAGCTGATGCTTCTCTTTGGTTGTATTGAGTGACAAAATGGCTCAAATGCTGTGGAGCTCTGTGTTGTTTGAGACATGGTTGTGATCATGCTCCAGCACTGGACTGAGCCCAGCTCAGGGCCCCACAGGAAACCATCTCCTGGAATGGCACTAAGTGAAACCCACTATTCCTGTCCCTCTTCTCAGGCTGAAAACTTCTGAAACTTTCCAAGAACATTTGTGAGATCTTGTTTTATAAATGAAAGAAAGGAATTTGCTATGAACCTAACAGATTGCTTCAGCAGGACTTGCTTCAGCATCCCTTACCACAAGCCATCTAAGGACACATGAGTTCAACCTGTCATTACCGTCAAAGTTGTCTTCTAATTACAGTCACTCTTGGTGGTGCTGAAGATAAAGATCTTGTCCCTCAAACTAATGAATACTCCATCACCTTCTCTTTCTATTTCATCAGTGTAGAGATTATACGCTTGGGTAACAGTTTCTACATCGACTGGGACCGTAAAATGTATTATCCACTGAATGATACACCGGCGCAGGCTCGAACCACTACACTCAATGAAGAACTGGGACAGATCAAGTACATCTTTTCAGACAAAACAGGAACTCTCACTCAGAACATCATGTGTTTCAACAAGTGCTCCATCAATGGCAAATCCTACGGTATGTTATCTGTTTGTCTTATTCTCTGAATTTTATGTCATTGAATGCTGCTTGGTCCACAGAGACTAAATCTCATATCCAGAAGAGTGTCACGTAAGAAACTGCAGTGATCAAGTGCAGGGCTGCCCATCAGGGATGCCTGGACAGCCTGACTGGATCATTTGCATATTTTAATATAATTTCCTTGTTTTCCCCTTTTTACCACTCTTTTATCTCCTTTTTTCTGCCCCTCTATTATCCAGACTAAAGAACCAGCACTTTATTACATTCTCCACTTAAGTCTCAGATTTCCTACATCTGTACTCAAATTTGTTTTTTTTTTTTTCTGATATCATAACTAGGTAATCTCATTTTTTATGGTATTATTGACATGTTACCCAGGTATTGGTAATCTTGCACAACATAACATTTTAAAACACATAAATAGCTCCCTCTTAACCACTTATAAAATCAGCCATCCCTCATGGTGTTATCTGCAAATTTTGTCAGCTTCTCATATTGTTATCTCTTACATTCAGCAATTTCTCATGTCATAAGTAGCAATTTTCCACATCTTTTTCTGGACTAGTCAATGGCCCGGTCTTTGTCTTTAGCCTTGACATGCTTCACCTACCAGAAGGGAGAAAAATTTGCAGGGAGTTGGATAAAATGGGAAAAAAAAGTTATCTCAGTTAGATCCTAGAAGTCATTTATTTAAAAGGCTCGTTTATTGCATGGCCTCAGAAGGTGTTCTTCACACTGCTCAGAAGGTGCTAACACCTCGCAAACTGACTAATTGATTAGCATCATTAGATACCCCAGAGAAATGAGTTGCTTGCTTTGCCTGTGTCAGACAAGTTGAGGCACTAGTGTGCCAGAAAGCTTGTCTTTCTTTCAGTGCTATCAGCTGATCTAATAAAAGAAGATATTTCTTCCTATGAATCTGGTTCTGTGTATATTTGGGGACCACCACAGCTACTAAGATAGCTGACATTAATGCTGCTGAACAGTTTGAAATCACTTCCATCACGTGTCCTTAGCTGACTTCTCCAAAGTGGATGTCGCCACTAACATAATGGGTTCAAGAAATGGATGGGAAATATGTGGAAAGAAGGCAAACAGTCTACTGCTAGTTTTTCAAAATGCTTAGCTTCTTCCTAGGATTCTTCCTTTACTTCTCTGGATTTGCTGCTCAGGGTCATGTGCCAGAAGGATTTAGTTCTGATGTCAGGAAATGTACTCTGGAGGCTTAAGGGAAGCATGTCCAAAAGCCTCTTGGCTATAGTTCCCAAGGGATCAACTGATATGTAGTTCTCAGGAGAGATGGCATCTAAGTTTCTTCTATGCTTTCAGGGCCTCTGTGAAGGCCCACAAGCACTACATTTGGCTTTGGTCACAGCTGAGATTGCTGATGCAGATATGAGTCAATATATTGCGTAATTCATTGCACTTCACTCTTTTTTTCAGGTAAGTGTTGGGACTGGCTGGGCTGGGCACAGTCCAGACTTTTAGAGTGAAACTTCTCTTCAGGCAGAAGTTTTAACAGTGTTTCCTGGAGCCGAGATGTCTTGTGTTCCTGTGACCAGGTCATCAGTTCAGGGAAAATAAATAGAGTAGCCTTCCTACCTAGGCATGGGAAGAATGGGCTTTGAAAACTCTTCTTCTGTGGCTGTCCAGGGACTATTGCAAACCAAGCAGGATTTTGTCTCACATTCAAAAGGAAAGGTACAAGAGAAGTCATTCCCTGAAAGCACTTTTGTTTCTTACCTAGTGCTAAGTCCTCTCTGGGTTCAGCTTTAGCCAATTCTGCTTTACCCAAAAGCCAGTCGTTTTTGTGGTAATGGCTTTGTGTCTCAAGCATCTGTCCATCTCTGGATTTTGCCATGGATTAACAGAGAAACTGATAGGTACGTACCATTAGTCTCCAGTACCCATGCCAAGATATGTGTGCTTACTGAAACCTTTTCAATAGGTACTTGCTTAGAAACACTGTAAACAATTTTCATGTAGAGAAGCTCAGAGACTGCAATTATCCAGAATTCATGGCTATAACCTCGGTCTTTCTTGCTTGCAGGTGATGTGTATGATATGTCTGGGCAAAGGGTAGAAATAAATGAGGTAAGTGCTTAAGTGCTACCAGGATCTGTGCTTTCAGTGAACCTGGCTAAGTACCAGTGTACACAACCCACAAAAGCATAGCTCATGCTCTTGACCCTGCAAGAGCTGATGATCTTGATGCTGATAACAGTGATGTGTGTTCCTTTGGAGGTCAAAGAATTGCCAGTTACATTCCTTTCCAGTAAGCTTAAAACCTGCAGGTTGGGAATGGCCCACATCCTAGTGCATGCACAGCTTCTGTTGAATATTTGGCCACTGATTCTTGGCCAAGTATTTGGCCAAGTTTGTTGGAAACTTGGACATCGGTGAATTTTATTAACCTTGGCAGTTAATAAAAGCTTTAGTGGGGAATTAGTGAGTTCAGTTCATACCAGTAACAAGGTCACTGTCAAATTCCTCTTATGTCTGGACTTTGTAAAGTATGAAAACATGTGACTTCTACATTTCTCTTTAGCCTCTGCTTGCTGGCACAGATGCACATGTCTTTATTTCTAAAATGTCTGAACCTACAGTCAGTAATCCAAATAACAAAGAGCAAGATGGTGAAAATCCCACTTCTCATTCCAGTGATTAATTTTCAGGCCATTTAGAACTTAAATTACCCATTGAAATTGGCTATTTGTGCTGACTGCTGTGCCTCCAGGCCTTGCTTGGGGATACATGCTGGACTCCTGCCAGTTGCCCACCCCACCCTCTTGTCCATGATACTCTCTGGAGCAGAGTCCTGCTGCCCACACATCCATGATGTTGCTGTTCCTGGACCTTGCTGTGAAGATAAGCGTGGGAGGTGTGGGCCTGTGCTAAGTGCTAGATGTCAGTATGCAGAGGTCAGAAGGATGACTCCCATCCTGGAAACTCTGAGCTCATCAGGGATGGGGCGGGAGTCAAAATTGTCCCAGATAGGCTTGGCAGTGCATTCCTCCATGACACATCATGCTGTGAGCTTCTGACCATTTCTCCAACATGTTCCACTCTGCTTGGGGCTCCTTGTCTTTAGACAAAATGGGCAGTGCCTCTGGAGTTTAACCTTTACATCACTCGTCTGTCCTATTTTTTCCATATCAGGATTTTTACTTGCTTTGGGAGAAGAGGATGGAGAAGACAGCCTTTTGCATTGTTTTAAACTGGGCTCCCACACTGCACTATCACAGGCAGCCTTTGACGTCAGGAGTGTGATGACTCCAAGAAGGCATGTGTTGAAGGCAGGCACTTCTCTGCTGTAGAAATCCATTGGCAGGGATCCTGTAGGAACATTAGCTGCCATTCAGAGAGTCAATTTAGCTCATTGGTTCTCAGCCTGCGTGCTGCTCTGAAAGGCACATCTAGTGCCTGGCCTGTCCTATGATTAAATAGCTTTCATGACTTCCCGCTAACTTAGGTCCACCAGTCTCTGTCGTGAACAGGTCCTATGCAAATGTGAGGAGGAGAGAGGGGCTGTGTTGGCAGGCATTGGTGGGCAAACATATGAGAGCTCCACAAATAATAACGAGCCATGTTTTTTGCAGAGCACAGAGAAAGTTGATTTCTCTTACAACCCGTTGGCTGACCCAAAGTTCACATTCTATGACCATAGCCTGGTTGAAGCTGTGAAGCTGAATGATGTCTCGACGCACAGGTTCTTCCGGCTGCTCTCCCTTTGTCACACAGTGATGCCAGAAGAGAAGAAGGAAGGTGAGGACTGTTGGAGGCACCAGACTGAGTGGTTATGTTCACTAGCACCACAGTATGTCCTCTCTCCACAGAAGCTGATATTGGTCATTTTGGCTCCCTGGTGATTTTCTGTAGTGTATGACTACACATAAATCAATATCTTTGGAGGTGCTACATAGGAAGAGAAAGGACAAGGGCCTCCACTCCCTGTGTGTTCCTGTGGTGGAGCTGACACTACTGCAAACACCACGCCTTTGGAGTGCGGAAATTGCAGGTGCCACAGCTTCCCTGAGGTGGCAGATGCTTGCCCCACTCTTTCTCTACTTTGCTCCTAGTCCCATAAAGCAAAGAACATAGAGCTCCTATCCACTGGAGACGCATTAGCACCTCTCACCCAGTGTTCTCACAGGCACTGGGTCAGCCTCCTCAAATCCCAGACAGGATGAAAACCATGCTTTATAGGCTACAGCTGTTAATTGACAGATTGAAGGTGAAAATACTGATGACAAAAATACCTGCAGATATTACTAGAAGAGGTTGAACCCAAGGAACTTGTCCTCTCAGTGAGGTCTGTTAGACTCCAACGAGATAAAAGACCTCAGGAGAATCTAGGGTATATGTTGCACTGTCCTGGAGAATGGGTTGGTGGGACTTGATGGAGATGTGTGGACATAAGGTGCTTTTCAGTGCTACACCTCTGTGGATAGACAGAAAAGCAAAGGGATCACTGCTGTATAATGTCTTTGATTTTGTATTCGTTTAACTCAGAAAAAAGGCAAAAACCACATTACACATTTTTCCTTTCATGTCAGGTAGCTTGGTGTATCAGGCCCAATCTCCTGACGAGGGAGCCCTTGTCACTGCTGCCAGAAACTTTGGATTCGTGTTCCGGGCTCGCACACCAGAGACCATCACTGTTGTGGAAATGGGAGAAACAAAAGTCTACAAACTTCTGGCTATTCTTGATTTCAACAATGTGCGCAAGAGAATGTCTGTGATTGGTATGTTGTTGTTGCTCCTTTCTTTTCTTCCTGACTTTTTAGGCTCTGGAGCTGTCCCTCACTCTGCTATGATACCTTTTTCTAGGAGACCTCCTTTGCGATGCTCTCTGAATAACACAGTGACATTTACTTTTGAGGGCTTGAAATGGGCTACCTTGACTTTTCCATTACTCAGCAGGAGTGCTAGAAAAGCAGGTGGAAGAACATGTCCACATCTGGACCACAGTGATGCACCAGTCTCCTGAAGTCACTAGGCTTTTTGTATATGTTGCTTCCCTCATTAAAATGCAGGAAAGGCCTTCCTTCTAACCAGCTTTAAAATTATCAGTGAAATCTGAGGCAGTAGGAAAGGAGAAAGAAAGAACTGAGAAACCCACTTTCCCAAACAGAAAATGCAGAAATAATCAAAACCACTTTTTTTAGCCTCTATTATACTCCAGTAATGCTTATGGAGTGTTGTTGGAGCCTCCAACATACTTAGTTATTTCAGGAATTGGAATACTATAGTTATGGCTTACTGGTAAAAGAAATAGGAGCAGTAGGAACAGTCCCCTAAAAAAAATTGTTTGTGACTTTTGAATGTAGATGTGCTGCCTGAAGTGCTGTCTGTAGGAACAACGTAGTCCAAAGGAGTGTCTCCTCAGATTATATGCAGTCTGAGTACAGTTGCTGTGCTGCTACCACTAAGGTGGGGAGTAGTCACACTATCTTCTTTTCTAAGCAGAGCCTGTCTTGATTCCTGGGACTTTGCCAAAACCTGGTGGAATTCAGACACCTTCAGAAACTTGTCTTTGTTTTGATAAAAGGGCTGTGTATCCCAAAAGCCTCAGTCTGGGATTTGTAGCATTTCTTTTCCTCTCCCTCATAGTGCAGAGTCCAGAAGGTGACTTGACTTTGTACTGCAAGGGGGCTGACACCATTCTTTATGAACTGCTTAATTCGTCCTGTGAATCTCTCAAAGAGGAAACCACAGAACATCTGAATGTAAGTGCCTCCTTCTCAACAACATCTCTGCATTTGAGAGTTTCCTTTTCTCCAGGTATGGAAGCATACTTTGTGTTGACACAAAAACCCCAGATTTCAGGCACAGCACTAAGCAGCAATTTTTTAATTATGGAATGGAGAGGGAAATTAATTTATATAGCCCTAGGTCTCTTCTTCCAGATATAAGCAGCAAGGAAAAAGCATCACCCGAACTTGTGGCATTTTATATTGTTGATGGTGTGCGCTGGGAGGTTGTTACACACATAAGGGCACGTTTTGGCCAGTATTTACTCCCCCCTGAAATTCCAGATCTTGCTGATATCTTGCAGAGCACAAGATAACAGAGTTTTGCCAGTGGGGTTGTGTAATAGAAAAAACATCTCTGCTCACTGCCTGGGAGAGCCAGAGAAGGTAGGTGGCAACGGAACGGGCAGAACGGAACTGTGCATGTGGCCTGTTCCTGATGCACCTTTACTTCAAGTCTGGGGGAACACCTCCATTTTCAAAAACATGTCTCTGCTATTGCACCAAGCACTGAGCTCCATACTATCCATCATAAAATACAGTCATAAGGACTTGCTGAGCTGCTATGACTGGCTGTTCTTATGCTGTGCATTTCAGCCAGAATTTGTGCCCTAAAAATGTTGAGCCCAGGTCCAAAATTCAAGGCTGTGTTCAAGGTTTATTTAGGTCTCACTGTTCTGGACTTTTTGTTAAAAAATATGAGCCTGGGAAACAACTGTCTGGTTACTTTAAATCTTTGGAGCAAGAAAATAGGAAAGCCCTTTTGAGTTTTTTCTTTGTAAGGACCATAAATAGGAAGGACAAGTGGTCTGGAATTACTTTTTAAAAGTAACCCAAACTTTGTGGTCTAAGGTGTGATTTTTTTCACCTTTCTTCTGCAAACTTTAGTCAAGATGCTTTTTACAGCCTGCTTTCTGAGAGTCCTTCGTAAACCCATGTGACCAGACTGTTCTTCTTTGACTTTTCTGTCCCACCACTGTCTTGCAGGAGTTTGCTGGAGAAGGTCTGAGGACACTTGTGGTGGCCTATAAAAACTTGGAGAAAGACTATTTCCAGGATTGGATCAGGCGCCACCACGAGGCAAGCACTGCCTTGGAAGGACGGGAAGAAAAACTGTCAGAGTTATATGAAGAGATTGAAAAAGACCTAATGGTTGGTACTTTAAGGAATCTGGGCCAAGCTCTGGGGGAGGCAGGGAGGATGGTGGTTTGTCAATAAACAGCTCAGTATGACTTCAGTAAACATTGCTCTGCAAACAGCTCAGTGGGTTGAGTGACAGGAGCAGTTCAGAACATGGCAGTCGTGGCTGTTCACTGGCACCTCCATCAGGAGCCTGTACCTGTGGTGTCAGCCACCAGTGCAGGGAAGTGGTTTTATTTTAACTCATGTGGGTGTCAGAGTGGCTTTCTCATGATGAAACGACATACCAGAGCCAGCGGGAGATGACGTGGAGGCAAATATTTCATAGCTATTCTTTGTATGTGCAAATGGCTGATCTGTTTATTTTCCAGTCTTTGAAATGGCAGGCAGTGAATAATCCCTAGTGCCCCTTGGTTTCAGAGAGTGTCTCCTTTGTTCTTGCAGCCCTGGGCAGGAGGGGTAGATGATGTCCATGAACATGTTTGTGTCAATTTGAAATAAAGCTAAACTGTGATCTTCAAGACATTCTACTCTCCCTCAGTGCTGTTACAGCTTTTAAATGCCCTGGGGGATCTGCCTGTGTTTTAGAGGCATGAATAATGGATGAAAAGGATGTACGGGATCTGAGGAGAAGCTGAGCTTTTGCACTAGCAGCAGTGCTTTCCTGAAATCTCAGAAATCCTGGGAAACACGCCCTTTCTCCTTCCATTAGCTCCATGTTCAGGGTGCCAGCAGGACCCAGGGAAGAAACAGGTGTGAGCCAAGGAGATGCTGGCCTCTGGAAATTGCGTAGCCCAAGGGGCAGAGCCTACTGCCCTTCTGGGTTTCAACAGAATAGTGGAAAATAGGTCTCAATAGAATAGTGAAAAATGCCCAGAAGAATTGTGTAACTGCTCTGTGGGGCACGTTCAAAGCAGGAAAGTCATGGAGGTTTAGGACTGGAGTGTCCAGCTGCTTTGCAAGAAAAGGTCATGAAACTCACGGCCTGAGTAGAGAAAAGACCAGCAGGAAGAAGGCTGGCTCAGAATAAAACAGTGCTTGCATAAGAACCTTCACTGTACAGAAAGTGACTTTACTTCCCAAAGATGCTGTGGGAGAGCAGAGGGTGGATGTAGAGCCTGGCTTGTAAGAACCAGAGTCACTGAGGACATAGATGGGTCTTGTGGAGGTGTAGAGGATTGCAAAGTATCATGGTCTGGTTGATGGCCAAGAGTAGAAGTCCATTGTGTGGCAGGTTTCTGCTAGGGGCCCCTAGAGGGGTAAGGATATAAGGACACAGAGGATGGACACATGGATAGATTCAGAGAATAGTGGTAAAATACTATTTATGATTGATTGACCTAAAAACTAAGGAAGATCCACAGTCAAGAAGATATCATGGCTTTTTCTCCACCAGATCATGAACAGACAATCCTAAGGCCTTTTAATAATGCTCCTCTTCTCCCTTTCTTCAGCTCTACAGAAATGATCCCAGTAGGAAATGGAAGCCCTTGTTCTGTCTTCAGGGGCATATTTGTTATCAATTTCCAACTTTGGGCTTCCAGGTCAGACTCAGACTGCTCAGGATGAGCTGGTGCTCCCAGGAGATAGCTTTTAAGCCATAGCATTTAAGTTGTCTCTAGCTGGATCAGGGACTACTGTAAAATGGATACTGTACAATTTTGAGGACTGTATAGAGAAGTTCCATCAGAGCTGTTGCTTCTGTTGATTACGCTCATAGATGATGTATGATGGACCTCCCAGGGTACCAAAAGGGATCTTGGGCTTAAAGCCAACCTCTGAATTTAGTCTCTCAGCACCAGCAGGTAGGTGGTAGCAGATGCTGTCTAAACCTGAGCTAGCAGTGAAATCTTCATGTCCCTTTACAATTGGTTAAAGCCACCAACTATTTCCAAAATGCAAAAAACCCCAATAACTTTAAAATGATGAGGGTTTGTGTTCTGAGCAGTCTGTGGTTTAGGTGTGTGACTGTGTGCAGCAGTGGTGGGGACATGTCTGTTAAAGGCAGAGAAGATGTTTAGCAGCCATGTGACGGCTGCAGTACAACATAGGTGGGAGCAAGCTCCAGGTGAGAGGATGTGTATGGAGTTCTGGGGGCATGGATCCTTGTCCTTGTCCCTCTGTTAAAGCTCTATCTGCTGTGAAGGGAACACATGGAAGAACCTGTAGGTCTGCAAACATTCTGGCAAATAATTTCATGCATGTTCATAATCCTTCAGAGTCTGGGGGATTATAGACTAAAACATCTGCAGGATCAGGGTTATGCTCTGTACACCAAATTTGCTGAGGAAGAATAAAAATCAGTACAACTTTATTCCTGGATTTCATTTGTGTTTCCTTGAGTAGTTACCTCTAGGTCTAATGCTTTCTCCTTTGCTAACAATGGGAAAACTCACCAGTTCTCTACTGTTTTCTGTTAAGCTGTTAGGTGCCACAGCGATTGAGGACAAGCTACAGGATGGAGTCCCACAGACAATTGAGACTCTTGCCAAAGCCAGCATTAAGATATGGGTTCTCACTGGAGATAAGCAAGGTAAAGGCACTACAGCTTTGGATGCTTCTCCTCTCTGCCACTGGTAGGGTGGTTCTGCTGAGACCTGCATTCTCATTCTTTTTTAAAAACTGTACATGGGACAAACTTACAGGGCTTTACTTCATTGCCACCTAGGCAAAATTTCTTAACTGGAAATAGACTAGTTGACTGTAGTTAGTATCTATCCTTACACTCTGTCCTGAGGCTGGAAGTAGGGTGAAGGCAGCATCCTTTGCCTTTGGAGAGGTGACAGTAAGCATCCCATAGTCCCTGACTGTGAAAAGATGTCACTTTAGTACAGTTGACAGTCCCAGCAAAGAAATTAGAAAAAATCTTTTCCTGCTTTCCAGAAACTTCAAGGTCAAAGTGGATGTTGGGTATGTTTCAGTTTGGTCCTGGCTTTAATGATCCGGAATAGAAATGGAGGAAACATAGGCTTTTGGATTTGGAAAGAATGGCAAAGAGACTCCAGTGAATTCTTTTGGAGAAACAGTAACTTCACTGAAACAATAGTGTTTCAAGGAGGCCAAAAGTGTTTGCAAATAATTTCATCCAAGAAATGAACAGACTGTTTTTGAGAAAAATGAAACATTTCATTTTGTCATGTTCCAAATACAATAGTTTTGCTATAAGACATCAAAAGATGCTTTTCAAAATTTTATGAATAAAAAAGCCTTCATACTCTTCTTGAGAGCTATGGTTTGGGGCTTTTCTGGAAGTAGTGACAGTTAAAAATTCTGGAAAAAATTTTTGAATCAACATGAAATGTCTTTTGTTGTTCCAAGCATGTTGGCCAAAGGGTGTTTTAATCCTTTCTCTTTAGCAGAATTATTTTTTCCTGTGGCCTTGTGCAGCCCAGTCAAGCGAGATTTGGTATTACATCCATCAAAGTGACTCTCCTGGCTCTCTTATTGTTGACTCTGAAAGGCTCAGAGCTCTTTTGAGTCAGAAAGAGAGCTTTTGCCACGTGTGTAGAAAGGCCACTCAGGGTCTGAGTGGCTGTGGGATGGAGTAGGAACAGGCAAGGGCTTGGGTGAATTTGGGCCTGCTAAGATGGATAATCTTCCTGGTTTATCTTTCCCAGAGACGGCAGTAAATATTGGTTACTCCTGCAACTTGCTGAATGATGACATGGAAGATGTTTTCATTATTGATGGCAGCACATCTGATGATGTACTGAATGAGCTGAGGTAAATGGCTGAAATACGCAGTCACACTGCTGTGCACTAACATTGTGTGTGTTTTGTATCATGCCAGCTTTTTTTCCTGTCAGCTTTACTTGTTGCAGTTCATTCAGGGACCTTAAATAAGGGCTAGTTGGCTCCCTGTGGAAGACCCATTAGCCAAACACAGTGTACAAGTCCCCTCTAAGAGTAAATGCTGAAGTTTCTTAATACAAGAGGTCAAATTAAATAAATGCGTAAGAAAGCAGAGTCAGAGGGGCATTATCAGCTGCTGTTTACCAACAAGTGATCTTGTGCCCCAAAGGCTTTGGCTTTAGGACTGAGCTATGCTGTCACTCTGCAATTAATGCCATTTATCCACATCGCTGTCCTTTGTCTGCATATGGTCTTTTTCTGGCAGTATGTGAGAATCTCCCTTCCTCCCTCACCTCCTCTGTAGACACAAGCTCTTAGGTGTACATGGAAAACAGGGAAGGTTTTCAGCCCTTTTCTATTGGAATACATGGTTGCCAGACAGTACACTCAGAAAATTGGATGCCCTTTGGGGTACCATTCTTCATGACATGCCGATGGTTGGTTTGGCTTTAAATCAGCAAAAGTTCAGCAATACTTGACAGAGTTTGAGAAGCAGGTGGATGCTATGCACAAATGGCAGCAGTGAAAAAATGCATGTTGTTGTAGGGATACAGGGAAAATTGAAATGAACTATTAGAGGGAAGCATCAATTTTTTATTTTCATAAAGTTTAGCAAAATATATATAACTTCACAAGATTTTAATTATTATCCTGTTTTGGTTTTTTTTTAGGAATGCAAGGAAAAAGATGAAGCCAGACTCCTTTGTGGACAATGATGAAATCAACATTCAGTTTGAAAAATCTTCAAAAAAACCAAAAATTATACCTGATGAGCAAGCAAATGGGGTGTATGGTCTGGTTATCACTGGCCACAGCCTGGTAAGGAAGGTTCAGAGCCTTGTGAGGAATGAGTTCCCTGAAGAACTTACTGGAAGACATACTGGATGTCAGAAAAATGTTTTAAAAATGTAATTCTAGAGGACAAGCCTTTTTTTCCACTAATTGAGGATTAGGTTCAGTGGTTATCTGAGACATCAAAGGTGACAGACAAGGTTTCAGAAGACTAGAACAGGGAAGAGCTGGCCCTGATGTTTGGTGAACAAGAGGGGTAGAGTAGCTGGAATAATTTTAATTTCCAGAAAGATACTAAAAAAATAACCAGGTAGTTTGTGTATGCAGCGGGAAGATAACATCAGATATGGGTTTAAAGTACGCCAAGAACATATTCTACTAAAAATATTTGATAAGATATAAGCTTAACAGATAGGATACAGATTTTATAACTTAATTAATAAATTTTTTGATACTCTCTCCCATGATATTCTTTCAAGCAAACTGAAGTAATATGTCCTAGATGAAATTGTTAAGTCACAGTTGCAAGACTGCTTGCAAAGTGTGTCTCTTAAGGGCTCACTACTGATCTAAAACAAGTTAACTGTTTAATCTGAGATAGTAAGGGTTATCTCATGTCTATTTGATGCTGAGTGTTCACATTAACTGCTTAAAAAGAGAGTAGGTAGCACCAGGTTGGGCGAGAGTGCAAAGAAAACTAAGAGTAGTCATGCGTGACCTGGAAAGCACAGGGGAAAACCGAGGGAGTTAAAATTTTTGAGCCTGGAGAATACTGATCATTACAGTAATACTCTTCAGATAATAACAGGTAAACAAAGTAATGTAATTAAACTAAGATAAGAGAGTTGTGGTTTCCTGGTGAGGATACTGAAGCCCTGGAACAGATTTCCCATACTTCACAATTTTTTAGAATGGGTTAGATTAAAAAAACGATTTAGATCAGTTTAAACCTGTTTGGGAGGAAGGCTTAGTTTATACCAGGTTTATTTATCAGTTGTATTTTACTTTCCCATATCTCAGAGAAAGCAAATAGGTAGATGTGGAAGGTACTAGAGGTACTGCTGTCAGAGAATTCTGTTCCCTGTGATTGCTACCTCTCTTGATGGCAGTCCAGCACATTTCACTCCCAAGTCTATACCAGCCCAGCAAATTACTAATTGAAAGATCTCTGTTTTTGGCTTGCGAGGCTCCCCACGGAAGGGGTCACAGCCCCAAGCCCGACAGAATTCAGGAAGCATTTGAATGATATTCTCAAGCACATGGTGAGACTCTTGGGGATGGTCCTGTGCAGGGTCAGGAGTGGGGCCCAATGATCCTTGTGGGTTCCTTCCAACTCAGCATGTTTTGTGATTTTGTGACTCCATATACAGATCCTGAACACTTGCAGACAGTGTCTATGTTGTTAAGTACCCTCTTTCCCTCTTTTACACTCACTCACTCTTTACCTTTAGGGCCATAATCCCCTTTAGACACCCACTGCAAAGCAGACAAGAGCTCTGTCAGGTTCAGTACATCTGCATCGTGTGGGAATCAGCTGCAAGCCTCTGCCTGTTCCTACTCCATCCCACAGCCACTCAGACCCTGACTGCTGTGATATCAAAGCATCACTCGCAGCAGTGGCAAAGCTTTCTTTTTATTCCTGGAAAGAAACACACTCTCACTGGCACGGGGATATGTCCCACACAAAGAAACTCAATCTGAGCTGTGTGGAAGCAGCCAGTCCACATAGAGTGGACATGAGTCTCGCCAATGTCATGGCTTTCTCCTGGTTGCTGACCACAAGGACTGTGCAGACAAGACTAGATATCATTTATTTATTTCCATGAGCTTGAACAATGGTAGTAGTGCTGATATTGTCCTACTCAAAGACAGCATCTGCTCAGTGCTGTATCCCTACCTGCAGATGGGTGGGATGGCAGGACTGGGGCTGCCGTTGACACACCTTGTTTTGCTTGAACAAAGTAAGGGAACAGAAACACATCAGCAGCATCTGTAATGGCATCATCATACCAGTTGATTTGTGTGCAGTAGTACCTTAATATGTGACGTGATAACATTTTGCTGATGCTGTACAGTGAGAATGTTGAGGCAAAAGCCATCTGTGCACTGACCAGTGGTACTAAAGTGTCGTGGGTTACCAGGGAATCAATCTTTTTTTCTCGAACTCCCCCCTTCACACAATTACTATCAGTTGAGAGAGGTTTTATACAGACAAAACAGAGGCTTGACTTAAGGGATATAATACTAACA
>VYXB01002886.1:75198-89245 GCA_013397135.1 Pachyramphus minor | reverse complement strand
AGCTCCGTTATCTCAAGTTGTCCTCCCTGCTCTCCGCCGGGCCGGAATCCGTCTCGCAGCATGTTTCAGCTGGGCAGTTGCTTTCTGGAGTTTGTTTCTCCACTGTGACACATCCCGGCTGGAGACACTTCATACCTGCCGCCGGCCTAAGGCCAGGGGAGAGGGCCTGGCCCCGCAACCTGGGGCCTGCTGCCCCTCTCCTCACATGGCGGCTGAATTCCTTACTGCGACACACACCTTCTCTTCCGTTTTCTTAAATATGTCATTAGCAGAGGCGTTACTAAAAGTTATGATTGGCTTTTTTTTTTCTCCGGAAATCTACCTGGGCCTGACCATTTTCAACCAGGGGGGCTGGTAAAATCCACGACATAAAGCTAAGCCAGGAAAAAGTCTCTTGTTGAGCCCTTGATGGAGGGACACTGTTGACTCACAGCTCTCTGTTTCAAGAAGAAAGAATATATGGCCTAGGGACTGTGTGCCTTATGCAGAAAGAGCAGTTGGCCTGCTGTAATGGCTCTGAGGAGGAGTGAGCCCTGTTGATTCCTGCTGTGCATGTCTGCTAAAAAGAGACAACAAAAAACTGAGCCAAAAAGCATGATCTGAAAGAAATATGAAAGGATAACTCTGCTCCCCCCTCCTCACAGACGGTTGGAGGGGTGACCAGACATCCAATTATCTCTGTGCTTCCTGAATAGAAATAACACAGCTGACTGATTAAAAAGGTCAGCACTCAGAGCAAAGCAGCCTTCTCCCTAGCTTTGTGTTTTGCTTTGTCATGCTCACCTGAGCTTAATATTTTTCATGTTCTTTTTTTTTTAATTAAGCACTCCTAAATTGAAATCTTTCCCATTTATATCGCAGATCTCCCAGAGCTTAAATAATAATCCAAGCGGGATGAGCAGAAACTCTCTTGCATGGAGATACACAAGGTTGTCTCGGGCCCTGCAGCAGCTTTGTTAATTTAATACTCCCAGTGTTTGACACGCCACTCTGCCAGGTTACATCAGCCAGAGCAGCTGTTGTGCATATCCAGCTGTGGTGCAAATCCAGATGTGGCACACCCAAGGTGCAAGCTGTGTGGCATAATGTGCAGTGTGGATGCTCCCTGCACCTGAGTGGATGGATTCACTTGGGATATCCCATACTTTCCTTCTGCTGAATCGGAAGAGCTATCTCAGTTCTCATTTCTGCCTTGCTGCATTCCCTTTGTGAGCCAGGAGATGCTGCTTGTCTGACCTGACCACTCCCTTTGCTCCTTTTCAGGCTTATGCACTGGAAGGGAATCTGGAGCTGGAGCTGGTGAGAACTGCCTGCATGTGCAAAGTGGTGATCTGCTGCCGGGTGACTCCCCTGCAGAAGGCCCAGGTGGTGGAGCTGGTGAAGAAGTACAAGAAGGCTGTGACCCTGGCAATTGGAGATGGTGCCAACGATGTCAGCATGATCAAAAGTGAGTGATATGCTCCAGCAGACTGACTCGCTGTTGTATTTTCTATCTGAGGTGGGCAGCAGCAGGAACATGTGTCTGAGTGCCTCCTGTACCGCCCTCTTTGTGGAACCAAGTGGCTGCGTCCCAGATTTTGGCAGGTCTCTGGAGACCGCTCTCACTACAGGTTACTTGTGTCTCCTGCCTTCTAGGTCACACTGGATGGCAGGAAGCTAAAGTTGTACTGTCTATTTCTCTGTTTCTGCCTTAGAACAGACAAAATACTTGGACTTGATGATCGTATAGGTCTTTTCCAACCTAAATGATTCTATGAAAAGCCCACCCGGGCTGTGATGTGTCCATCCGTGTGTCCACATGGCCACCACCACAAGGGCTTGTATAACCTTGTATAACCAACAATAATAAATCTTGTTTGTTTCATAGACAGCCTGCCTGTAAATAGTCTATATAATGTTATGGGGGGTGTTAACATTTCTTTGTGTTAGGGCCATTTGTTAATTATCTCCCTTGAGTTATAAATGACGGGCTTCCAGGCCCTTTCATCCTTGAGCATCATTTGATACTGCATTACCTCAGTGAATTTATGGAAAAAAATCCCCTAACTAGGTATAATTAAATTAAGATTATTCAGAAGGCCTATTGCTAATCTTCCTTGTGTTAATTTGCAAGAATTGATTAACTGGAGCTTTTTAATTAAGTAAGAAAAGGCTAAGTAGAGAGCTTCAAGGGAGATAAGTCAGGCAGTCAGCAAAGAAAGGCGAAGAAAAGTTAAAGTGTACATGATAATTAGAAACTAACCCACTCCCCCCACCAAGAGGACTGGGACTTTGGGATTTTATCAAGTCACTGTTCCGTGGAAACCTTTGAATATAACCAACCTCAGCCATCAAGATTGTTCTCATTAGTTAAAGCTGTATAATTAACTGTCACATTAAACTTATGTCCACATTTAATAAACCCAAGTTACTATTAAAAAAGATGTGACTCTTCTATCTAATTATTTGATTGAACTAATAAAGCCCAGGAAATATAAAAAGGCTACTCTCTGCCTTGTAGCACAGTGTCATAGAAATCTAAAAGTGGTTTGAACATTCTGCTTGTCTAGGGTGAAGTTTTAAGCCTGCTGGAAGGACATGTGTGCATGTAAAATTTAAGTCACATGTCCATATAAATTAAAATAATTTTTTTGGAACAGCAGCTGTTATGAACAACAGCATTTGTGCTGTCAGAAAGCACTCAGAAACAAAACATAAAATGTCACTGAACCTAGAATTTCATTCAGATAATAAAATCTGGGTTATGGGAAACGTATCACCCAAAATCATAGCAGTGCTGAAAGAATTACTGCTCCAAGGCATTTTTTTTTAAATGACTTTGCATAGGACTTTTTATGAAGGCTGTGAGGGAATTAACACAGTGCTCCAGCACAGGGAACTGATTTTAAAAACGGGGTAGTCAAAACTCTCGGTGTAATGATGTGATCAATAACCTTCTTGTTGCAGCTGCCCACATCGGGGTTGGTATCAGTGGCCAGGAGGGGATGCAGGCAGTCTTGTCCAGTGACTTCTCCTTTGCCCAGTTCCGTTACCTGCAGCGCCTGCTCTTGGTCCATGGCCGGTGGTCCTACATCCGCATGTGCAAGTTCCTCAAATACTTCTTCTACAAGAATTTTGCCTTCACCTTAGTGCATTTCTGGTATGGCTTCTTCTCTGGCTTCTCGGCACAGGTAGGTCCAGCTTTTGTTTTCTCAGGGCCACTAAGATAATCAGAGGGCAGCACCTCTCCTGTGAAGACAGGCTGAGAGAGCTGGGGTGGTTCAGCTGGGAGATGAGAAGGCTCTGGGGAGAAATCTGAGTACCTTCCAGTACCTAAAAGGGGCTACAAGAGAGCTGGAGAGGAACTTCTTATCAAGGCCTATTGGGATAGAGAAAGAGTAATGGTTTTAAACTAAACGTAGATTAGATACAAGGAAGAAGCTTTTTACAAAGAAGGTGGTAAAACACTTACACAGGTTGTCCAGAGAGATGGTGGATGTTGCATTCCTGGAAACATTCAAGGTCACGTTGGACAAGACTCTAGGTAAACTGATGTAGTTGAGCATGGCCTTGCTGATTGCAGGGTAGCTTTACAGGTCCCTTACAACCAAAACCATTCAAGCACAGTATCTGGAAACATTTTACAAGGAAATAAACTAAGCCATTCCTCCCCCCCTCACTGAATGGACTCAAGTCTGTCTTCTTCAGCCATATAGGTATAAAGCAGATATTGCTGCATTCATTGTGCTGCTGGTGGAGGACAGATGCCTGAAGACATGNGAAACATTCAAGGTCACGTTGGACAAGACTCTAGGTAAACTGATGTAGTTGAGCATGGCCTTGCTGATTGCAGGGTAGCTTTACAGGTCCCTTACAACCAAAACCATTCAAGCACAGTATCTGGAAACATTTTACAAGGAAATAAACTAAGCCATTCCTCCCCCCCTCACTGAATGGACTCAAGTCTGTCTTCTTCAGCCATATAGGTATAAAGCAGATATTGCTGCATTCATTGTGCTGCTGGTGGAGGACAGATGCCTGAAGACATGTACAGAATCACAGAATCATTAAGGTTGGAAAAGTCCTCTCAACCTTTAACCCAACACTGCCATGTTCACCACTAAACCATGTACCCAAGTGCCACATCCACACGTTTTGAACAGTGACCACCCTTTCAGTGAAGAATTTTTTCCTAATATTCAATCTAAACCTTCCCTGGCATTTAGATGCATTATAAAGCACACACATCACTTGCAGGGTTTTCAAAATGTTCAAAGTAATTACAGTTTGGTGCAGATCCTACAAGACCTATGCTTCGAGCATATTTGGAGTAACCAGTTTAACCCTGAGATACCTGTGTGTGTCAGCAGCTTGGAAGAGGAGCACATCTACAGTGAAAAAAATGGACTTTTTTCAAGGCAAACCAGCCTCCAACCAAACCCAGCCATGGGGAGTCAGATAGTCAGGGGCTGGGAGTGCAGGGTGGTGCAGAGGGATCCTGCTCTGGCTGCAGCCAGCAGTGGGTGCTGAGCAAACTGGGCTGATGTGATGTGATCCCTCCCCTGGTTAGGAATGCTGAGCCTGAGTCATCTTGTCCCTTTTGTCTTAGTAACATCTTAGACCAAGGTGTTGAAGCATTTAATTGTATATACTTTCAAAGAAATTGAAAAGACAGTGTTTTTCTAACTTAATGTCTGTTATATTTTTTTTCCAGACTGTCTATGATGAGTGGTTCATTACACTTTACAATTTGGTATATACCTCCCTCCCAGTGCTAGGAATGAGTCTCTTTGATCAGGTAGTGTTTCATGTGACCACTTCTGGTTTTGTTTTGTTTTTTTTTTAATAGGGGTTTTGTCTCCAGGTGCTTTGAGCTGGTCCCATGAAGCAAAAACAGTTGACCTTTTGGCTAGATACTGTGGTAACCCCTGAAATGGTATCCTGCCAATGACAATTAAGACCACAAAAAGAAGGATGCACCAGGGAGATGGTGTATTCCCTCCCAGTCATACAATTCAGGTTTAGGTAATCTTGTGAGGAACAGGGAGTTGGACTTGATGATCTTTCTGGGTCTCTTGCAACTTGATATATCTATGATTCTATGATTATCTTGATTTGGTCTGTGGGTTTCAGTGTGTGATGAGACTTTTGGGTTAGGCTGCTGCCTACAGTACAAGCTGCCATTGCAACACTCCCCTGAAGCAGTCATATCTTACTAGCTGTGTTTCTGAAGCCTAACAAGTGACTTTCTAATGACCAGACACAACAATCAATTATCTAATCTTTGAAGCCAGATTTTCCAGGTTCAGTCTTTCTAGTGAGTTTTTTCTGTGGTAATTTCATACACACATTTCTACCTCAATGTTACTGTTTGACAAGACAGGAGCAATAAAGCTGTTCTAATATGTGTTTTACAAGTTAAATAAGTAGGAACTGGCTACTCTACAGTGTTCAGCTCTGGACACTTAAAAGATGTCCTGAGTGCCCTGCCTGTGTGTTGACCCTGGGGAAGTATTTTCCAACTCTTAGCTTCCAGTCAACTCTCTGGAGAGCAGACCATACAGTCTGCTTTAGATGAAGTGTATATTATTTTTCTTTCATCAGCTGTCAATTTTTTCAGCACAAGAAAGATGAAATACAACATGTATGCCTAGGTGACTTCGGGATGTGCCATGCTAGTAAGCACTGAGAACTGTGTGCTAAGCCTTTCCTCATGGAAATGCATGTCACAGGGACATGGCAGCCCTAAGTGGGCTGCTCAGCTGAGTAGCTGCCAGCAAATCTGACCCTCTCCTCTCTGTGTTCAGGATGTGGATGATCGTTGGAGCATGCTGTTTCCTCAGCTATATGTGCCTGGCCAGCAAAACCTCTATTTTAACAAAGTGGTGTTTGTCAAGTGCATGTTGCAAGGGATCTACAGTTCCCTCATCCTCTTCTTCATCCCCTATGGGGCCATGTACAATACAATGAGGAGTGACGGGAAGGCCATTGCTGACTACCAGTCCTTTGCTCTGATGGCCCAGACCTGCTTACTGATTGTGGTGTCTGTACAGGTAAGGCATCCCAGGTAATATTTTTAGGAATTAGTTGTTGTTTCATGATGGCAGCATCTGAAGGGCCACTTGGGGTCTTGATAGCATTGTTTTTGTTGCTGTATCTTGCATTCCTGCAAAAAAAAAAAAAATGTCTCTTGATGCCTCATTAGTCTCCTCAGTTCAACAGAACAGGAGATTAATATGTTATGAGAGATCAGAGTGACAGAAAAGCAGAGTCTCTGCCTTGGGAAGTTTGCAGTCATAGCAAACAAATCAGTTAAGGCATGGAATAGACAAGGACTTGTTCTAGTGTTATGGGAAGGGTTTAAAGCCCAGGACTGTCTGTCTGCTATTGGTTATTTGTAGGTTCTCCATTATGGAGCTGTCTATGAAGCCTGACCGATGCATGATGCAGATGCTAAGCCTGCACTCTTTGGAAGAAATAACTAAGACCTGGGTCTTAGGTGACACTATCAGGATGAGAGAGATTTCTTAAAAGAAAACCAATCATGTCTCCCTAGATAATGGTTTCTGCTGTCTGATATCTTGTAGACTTCTCCTAACTTCCAATGTTAGATCACAGCTTGGGGGTGGGGAATAAGCAGGGCTTATTTTAACTTATTGTGTCCAGTTCTGGGGCCCCCAGCATAAGGAAGTGGTGAACCTCTTGGAGCAAGTCCAGAGCAGGGCTGTCAAGATGATCAGAGTGCTGGAGCACCTCTCTGTGAAGACAGGCTGAGAGTGTTGCAGTTCAGTCTGGAGAAGAGAAAGCTCCAAGGAGACCTCATTGTGGCCTACCAGTACTTAAAGGGGGCCCAGAAAAAAGCTGGAGAGGGACTTTTTCTGAGGGCATGTAGTGATAGGACAAGAAATATTGGCTTTACTATGAAAGAGAGTAGGCTTAGATTCGCTATTAGGAAGAAATTCTTAACTGTGAGAGTGGTGAGGCACTGGAACAAGTTGCCCAGAGAAGTTGTGGATGCTCCATCCCTGGGAGTATTTAAGGCCAGGCTGGATGGGGCTCAGAGCAATTCGGTCTAGTGCAAGGTGGCCCTGTCCATGGTTGGAGTTGGAATTAGATGGTCTTTAATGAATCTTGACATCCTATCTCCAGTACTGTCCACTGATGCATGCTTGAGAAGAGGGCAACAGCAGGACAAATGTAGTAATGCTTTCCATGAATGGTTTCCCAGCATCCTATGATTTGTGACTTGTTAGTTCTTTAGACTTGAACAAATAGCAGTCTTAGGGGGAGATGTACAAATCATGTACAGGACAAGCTGTGTTCAGCACAGATCTGCTAAATAATGAAAGCACTGACAATGGCTGTACTTCTCCCTTCTCTCAGATTGGCTTGGACACCTCTTACTGGACAGTTGTGAACCAGTTCTTCATCTGGGGAAGCCTTTCTGTTTATTTTGCTATCACCTTCACCATGTATAGTGATGGCATGTACCTGATCTTCACAGCCTCCTTTCCCTTCATTGGTAAGCCCTGGGACAAATCTGGCTTGCACTCACAATGGACACACTGTAGGGCTTAAATCTGATGAGTATTTCTAAGTATATTTCAGAATATATTGATTGCCCTTTCTACAAGAAATGCCAGGATATTTGGGAGGGTGGCTGGGAATAATTATTTGGAATCCCATCCCTCCAGGTGAGTGCATGCCATGGTCACTTCCTTGTGTAAGAATGGGCATTCCCATGCAGTCACCCAGGAATGGTTTTAAATACCTCTGTGCATCCATTGCCAATATTGATACAACATTGTTATGAGCCTGTACTTCCAAAATCCCAAAACTTTGTGTTCCAAGTCTTAGATTTTTTTAATTAATCAATGCCTTTATTTTTGGATGACTGGTTTAGTAATACTTATTTGCCTACCTTCACTGCCTTAGCCAGTTTAGAACTATCTGAGGTGCAGGTCAGTTGTTGCAACATATTTTTCAAGCAGATGATCACGTCCACTGTGAGATGGCTTCTACTGTTAAAAATGCTGAGTGATTGGATGATCTTGAAGATCACTTCCAACCTTGACAATTCCATGATGATCCTAACTCACTTGCCAGCGATATCGCTATCTGCTGCCCTCTCATTACTGTGTTGTCAAAGTAGCCATACTGCTGCAAGACAATAAGGTCATTTTTAAGGGAAGTGTTTCTAGTCTGGACCGAGACAACTTGTTTACTTTAATTTCAGTGGAGTTGTAATACAGCAGAATTTGGCCAACTGGAAAGAAAACATTCAGCTACTTTATTGCCAACAACAGCATCATTAAGCCTTGTAATGAGAGTTTTGCAGACTGTTCTATCTTATATTCATTCAATTTTGGAGAAGCCAGAAGTGAGCACTTTGGTTTCAAAGAAGGTGTCAGCACATGGCACACACCAGCACATGGCAGTAGTTCTGCCAATATACCCATTAGGCTACACAGCCTGTGCAGATACCCAGAGTGACACATGCTTCTCTCAGGAAGGGCTGTGATTCCCATAGTCTGCTGAGCAGTCAGGGTAGTATTCCGTATGCTTCAGGAAATGGTACTGGAAAGTAAGAAAGCAGCATTCCTCTTTTTGCACTAGAGTCCTGGCAAAAGGTGGGATGGCTGGACTTCTGCGGAAGGTCTCCTGAACATTTATATTAATCCTTTGTAGTGATCTGACTCTTTCTAAAGAGAAGAGATTACTCTGACACTATTGTCTCTGTGGGTTGTTGCTGTAGTTGTGTCTGGATGTTTCATTTTCCTCTGCTCCTGACAGTGACATTGCTGTCCTCTCTGCAGCCAGTGAATTTCACTGTTGGACATGGTTTCTGCCTTGTATTTTGGTCTATTTGCCAAGTGCTTTGAAACCAGGGAGCAAAAGGTTCAGGTGAATAAGAGGTGCTGCTTTTACTGTTCTAATCATGCTTTTGTTTTTCAGGTACGGCTCGAAACACCCTCAGCCAACCAAACGTGTGGCTAGCAATCTTCCTCAGCATCACCCTCTGCGTGCTGCCTGTGGTTGGCTTTCGATTCCTGAAGGCTCAGTTAAAGCCAACACCCAGTGATAAAGTAAGGAGATATCTTATTAAACCAGAAATCCTGCTTACTGTGGCCTGGGTTTACCATGGAGCCATGGTCTTGGCATTGCTTGGAGTGTGTGTCCCTGTCTGTCCAAGTACTGCCACCCGTCTGTCCCCTAGTCCCCTGAGAAGGAAGATTGAATTTGGGGTTTGGCACAGTTCAAACTGTCTGCAGCTGGGACCAACACTGAGATTTTTCAGATGTGGATTAGAATGCTCTGAGGCTGGAAAGCTGCACTATTTTTAGGTGCAGGGTTTAAGCACTGTGGCTCAGTGGCAAAGGAGTGGTGTGTTTCTCCTGCCCTATTGCTGTGCAGTTTTTAGCCTGGCTGACCACAGCCTTTCACCTTCCACCCGGGCAGACATGTTTGGCGGGGATTTGTTTGATTTCACAATTTACTTCTTTCGTAGTCAATGCTTACATATCCCCTCTGAAACCAGATGCCTTCCCATCCCCGGGAATATGCAGATGAGGGCAGTAGGGCAAGGAGAGGCTGGGAGTGATAAGAGTGGGCAGAGCTCACTGCAGCCACGAACAGCAGCAGTCACAGAGCTCCCCAGGCTCGGTTCCAAACAGGAGCATCTGCTGAATGCTACTGCCACCTCGTGCTTCCTTTATCTCCCTGCACCGAGCTGCCAGGAACCAGTGTCGGAGCACAGCACCAGGAGCATGCACCACAGTTTATTGCCCTGCCTGGTCATCCTCATAATGCCTGTGGAGCTCCTGAGGTTCTCCAGGACTTTAGGAGAAGGAGTTAGGGAAATTCTCAGCCCTTGCACAGAGGGTAGTGGGTGCTAGAGAAGAGTTCTAGGTAAGGAGGTCCTTGGGACACAGAGGCAGTTCAGGGGTGTAAAAACAGGCTGAGTTTACCCCTCAGCTGAGTAGAAGTCAAACAGCTGTCACCCAGAATCCCAGCTTCAGTGCTGGAGTCGGGCATCTCTCTCTCTCTTATCACAAAATTACTTTCTGCCTCCTCTGGGAAGTGAATGGTCACAAGAGAGGAGTATTTGGGTTTCCTACTGTGTGGACTTCCCCAGCTGGCAGTAAACAGACCCAATATTTAGAGGGGCCAAGTACCTACCACTGCCATTGTGCCAAGCAAAAAGCACAGGAGTGCAGCAGCTGGGGGATTCTGCTGAGCCACAGGCACTCAATACCAGCCTCCTGCACTAGACAGCCCTTTCTGAAAAGGTGCTTGACCGCAGATTAACTCACTGGCCACTTGGGAGCAGAAAGCCCATGAACTGCAAGTAGAGTGCAATATATACTTCCCTTCTGGCAAGGAGTAAAAGAATCTGTCAATCCCTGTAAGTGTTCAAGGCTAGGCTGCATGGGGTGTTGATCAACTTGGTCTAGTGGCAGGGGGATTGAAATGATACGGTTCCTTCTAACCCAAACCACTTTATGATTCTATAATTTTATGATGATAATCATTCTCACCATAAAAAGCTTTTACATGGCAGAAATCCCCTTTAGTAGTCTGTTTTCTATATTAAATATGCCAATTCTTAAATGTTTACTCATTTGTTTTCTGGACTTTTGACTATGGTCAGGATGACACTCACATTTTGAGTGGTTTGACTGCCTTGAAGAGCTGCAGTAATACCCCATCTGGGGCATTACAGAGCTATGAAGAACAATACACGGAAATCATTCCCTCCCATGACTTACAGATGACACTCCCACTAATCCCTTTTAGAATAAAATTGCCTTTTCCTTTTACCACGCTGCCACCCTGTGCTGCCAGTTGAGTTGCAGCTCTGCCTCCCCTCCTGCCATCCCCCCATTTTGTCAGTCAGTTTTTGGCCTTGGATCGCTGCTTTTGTTTCCCTTTCTCTGCTCCTCTTCTACCGTGTTTGTGAGTAACGATGCACTTTCCACTTTCTCCGCCTTGTTTTCTGATTTCAGGTCCTGCTCAAGATCAAAGAAGCCAAAAAGCGGCCCCCTCCACCCTCACCCAAGAGACGGCTGCGTCGGACCAGCACCCGCCGCTCTGGCTACGCCTTCTCTCATCAGCACGGCTTTGGAGCACTCATCATGTCCGGCAGAAACATGCGGCCAAAATCACCTTTTGCCACAACAGGAACATTTTCACCAAATAGTGACAAATATAAACACAAAGGATTGTAAAAAACAGGAAAAAAAAAAGGGAAAAAAAAAGGAAAGAAAGAAATAAGGAAAAAAGAAAAAAAAAAAGGACAATACTGCCCTAAAAAAATAGCAAAGCAAACCAAAGTAAAGGGCTGTCAGGAGAGGACCGAGCCAGTGGCTGCCCAGAGTTCTGCCCTCCGGGGCTACCAAATCAAGGACTTGGGCCTTTCCTTTCACCCACATTCATCTTCTGATTCCAGCTTCTTTTCCAAAGATGTGTGCTGCTGCTGGGGAAGGTGGGCAGGGTGAATGGGAGCATGGAGTTGTATGGTATCCTAGAGGGCCTCCATGGAACAAGAGAGAACATCCACTCCCCGAGACTGCTCATAACGCTATTTTTTCCCCTTCCTCTAATTACATACCTCAGAGCAAAGAGAAGTCCAGTCTGAGGGAAAGACTGAATTGGCAATGTCTTTCTCATTCTTGTGCCTTTGTTTTTCTTCATGAATCCACTCTGGACCCTATTACTGGGGTGACAGTATTGACCCCAGGTGTGCCTTAGGTCCAGCCACAGGACCCCCAAATCCACAATCTTTGTAATATGTGTAATTTTGTAGCCTTTTGACTGTAATCCACTTTCTCAGGAGATGGCCAGTGCCCTAACAGCACCATCATCCCACATCTGTGATCAGGAAGTGCTGCAAGCTCAGACAAACCCTTAGTTGATCAAGGGACAAGGAGCTGACACTCATCAGTCTGCCCTGCTTTATCTGCATTGCAGCTCTACTCCTGTAAAAGATCATTGTCCTCAGAGCCCTCTCAAGTTTTGTAACTGGGCACCAGCCACTTAATTTAAAATAAAAGAGCAGAAAACGCTCAGACTCCCACATGGATCAAATAATAAAATCTGGCCCTGAGAAGGCCCTGCTGTGGTTAGGGCTCAACTGAGCTGCCAGCTCCAGGTGTCTCTGCCACCATAACAGACTGAGATGCACACACATCTGGCTTGATGGTGATTACACAAGCAGTATTGAAAGCAGAAATGCTATTTCATGGCTAGCACCTGAAATAGCCTTTACTCCACTGGTGCTGTGGCTCAGTGTAAGGGGTGAAGTTCCCTGGTGGCTCCCTCACCCTCCCTGATGGGCAGTGCGGTCAAGATTCAGAGGAACTTAGTGAGGCCTTAACAGCTGCTGCAGTGTTTCTCTGTGCTGGCTCACATTTTATTTGGGAATGGGTTGTCTGTCAAACATGGGTGGCAGAAAGCTGAAAAGCCTACCAGTCTGACTACCAGCAGAGGGACCTAAAATGCACAGACGCAGCCAAAGTCAGGGTGATCTTGAGGGAGTGGGATTTGCTCACTGTTTTGTTTCACCAGCTCCATGATCAGTGAGGTTACTGGGTGGAAGGCCAGCGTGGCAGCGTGAGAGTTTGTCCCGCCAGCACTGCTGAGCTGTCTAAATGCAGCTTTTTTTTTGTGCAGAGGACTAAGCAATCCTGGCTGGCTTGGGATTTTTTTGGTTTGTTGGGTTTTTTCCCAGCTCCTTTATACAGTTTTAGACCCCTTTCTTGTTTTGAATTGGATTTTGTGTGCAGGAATCCTCTGATATTTATGGGGAGCTCTCTGCCATGAGTTTCTGAGCTATCAGTTGTGGCAATGTATGATGGCAACAGGCCAGCTATGCCCCCATTTCATCTGCTCTGCATGGAACACCTTGCTGCCTGTGGCCACAGTTTCAGCAGTTACTATGAGAGATCGTTTAAACTCTAATAGAAGGTTTCATCTCCCTGGATTTAACTTGGCACAGAAAAAGCCCTAGTCTGTTGCACCTGCTGCTTAGGGAGGCTTGTTGCAAACTGTGGTATTAAATTTCAGCATGGCCAGCGCAAAACTGGAGCTGGGACTGGATCTAGCCTTCAGTGTCTAGGAGCTGCTTGCTAGGGAGGGAGCAAATTCTAATCTGGTGATCTCCCTTGCAAGGAGACACCTAAGTAAAGTGAGAGTCTGCACTCTGGCTGAGGAAACCGCTGTGATAGTGAGTGCTTGTTGCCTCTCTCGGATTTACCATTCACTTCGCAGAGACAATCACAGCTTTCTGATGAGGATTATGTCTTTCACAGTCAGGCTCCCTAGGGTTAGAGGAAAAAGGAGAATTTGTGCATATAAACAGACATCCCCATGATACCCAGACTGGTCTGTGGTCTGAGAGTCCTATCAAAGCTGTTCCTAGCATGTAATGCAGCAGAATATATTGCAGAGCAGCAGAGGCTGTTGTGCTGACAGAGCAAGGAAACTCTGACACTGTGCCTCTCTTCTCACATGGTTTACGTGCAAAGCACTCACCTCCTGGCTAAAAGGGGATTTGAAAATGTTGGATACGACATGCAGGGGATAATAAAGCTGTTGGTGAGCTTGCACTAGATACAATTATTTCTGTAGTTTGACACAATCAGCATTTGAAACACATCAGCTGGCAGTGATGTCTGTTCTACATCACTCCTGATTTTGTAAAATAATTGTTTCTGGGGTTTTTTTAAATAAAAAGAGAATATTGGGATTATAGATTCCCTGGCACTCTGTTAATTGATCTGAGCAGTTTATAACCAGAAGTGCATGTTAATTCCTGTACCTCCTAAAGTGGGAGGATGGTCTGTGGGACGACGGATCTGAGACGACAACGCTGTTTTCGCCCGGTATCCTGATGCGGGAAACACTCAAATTCCCAAAATTTTCCATCCTAGCTGGGAGGTTTTAAGAGGAAACTTAAAGGCAACGTCAGACATCCTTAGGCGGAGGACACAGTGGGGGCGGGCAGCGTCGAGAGCCCGCCCCGTCAACCGGCTGTAAACAGCGGAGCGATGCGGGCGATCGGTAAGGG
>VYXB01002886.1:60624-74957 GCA_013397135.1 Pachyramphus minor | reverse complement strand
TCTCCTTGGTCCCCAGGGGAAGGTGAAACCTCGTGTCATCATCTCTGTGCAATGTCTGAAGATGGTAATTTATATTTTTCTATGAAGGTCTTGTATCTGATAAATAGGTAAAAAAAATAATCCCAGAAATAGGTTTTGGATTTTGTTTTCACCTCTACCTTTTTATCCTCATTATTCCATGATATAAATGTTTATGGGTTGAACGTTGGTCTGCAGTTGTGCCTGTACTTACCACTCCGCTGGGCTGCAATTTAGGGATTGAGAATGATAATGTTTTGATGGTGGTGAGACTCTGGAACGGGTCACCCAGAGAAGCTCTGGGTGCCCCAACCCTGGAAATGTTCAAGGCCAGGCTGAATGGAGCAACCTGGTCTAGCGGAAGGTGTCCCCGCCCTTGGAAGGGGGTTTGGAACAAGATGGTCCCTAAGATTCCTTCCAAACCAAACCATTCTGTGATTCTTTGCTAACCGGTGATAATATGGTTACACTGTATCAGAGGGAAGCTGAGAGCATTTTCTCTCCCCCCTGAATCCACAGGATGACACAGAGAAACCTCTGCCCCTAATACTGTTGGCCATCAGGTGCTTTCAGGCAGAGGCACCTCAAGGGTGTTTTCCATTGCTAAGTGCAACACCTGCATTCCATCTGTGCTGCCTGGTAGATCTCCCTGTGTCAGTGTGCATCCATGCAACAGTTTCCCACTGACCTGTAGCCTGGAAGTAGTTATGTGTGAGCAGCTCTTAGGAAATGGGAGGGCAGAGGTGCACTGCATGCTTGCCCTGGGTTCTCCAAGTGGAGTGATCGTCAGCAAAGTCTTTTGGATGGAAGGAGACATCGCACTAGTGCCCCATGCTAACTACGAGCTGGAATAAAAACAGGAGCATAAAGATATCTGTGGGCACAAGGACTGTATCCTGTAACCCCATCAGACCAGTGATAAACTTCATCCTAAATCCAGCCATTCCATCTGGAAAGCTTCCTGTTCTGATGGTTGATTTTTCTCCCCCTCTAATTTTCAACCCAAATGTGTTCACAGTGCATTTATTCTCTTGTTGTCGTGCCAGCATTATTTTGCTTCAGCAGTTTTGTTTGTCTCCTGTGATATATTTAGACAGCAATCCTATCCGCTCTCTGCCTACATTTGGCTAGGCTAAACAAGCCAGGTTCTTAAGTTTCTTCTTGTTTGAGAGGTTTTCTGTTTCTCTCTGGGCCTTTCTGCACCTGTTCATTGGAGTTTATAATTTTTAAATGCGGGTGACCAGATTTTTTTTTTATTGTGTGATGCTTCTGTTATCGTGCCTGTACAATAGCTCTGGTATTTCACTGACTTGTCTAAGCTGCATTTGCTTTTCTTATGGCTTCGTTTCTTATGGATCATCTCAGTGATCCCCAGCACAGCTTCAGTGGCTGTTTTTCCCAATTTTATTGTGAATGTGCACAGTTGTTAGCTAAATTGGGTTAGCTATGTAAATACCTCTCCTTTGTCACTGTCTCATGCCTGCTCCATGGGGTGGAGCTGAAGTCATCACAGTGTAAGTCTGCGCATGTTGATGCTTTAAACCCGTGCCTTGTCCTCAGGGGTAGGCTTTTTCCATGAGGGCTGACAAGGGCTTTTTGCTGCATCTGCTTATGTGTTGGTTGATGTAAATATGCTGGAGAGAGGGAGCTGTCATTTGTCCTGGTAATAAGGCCGGAGCTGAGGTGGGGGGGGAAGGGCTGAGTTCCCAGCCCCAGCGCCCAGACATCTCTGTCCCTGTGACAGGGGTCTGCATTGCTGCAGGGCTCCTGTGATGGAGGGCTCAGAAGAAGGGCACAGAGCCCTGCAGACTGGCCTTGACCTCCAAAGTGCTTCTGGCCGTATCTGCAGCTGAGTTGCTCCTTGGGTTTTCCAGAGCTAGTCTTCTGCAGCCCTACTTTTTGTAATTCACTTAGAAGGTAGAGAGTGTTTTTTCTCTTCCTGTCAATGTCGAGAAGCCACCTCTCTCTCTCTCCTGTCCCTGGCAGCTTGAAGGGAAACGTTTCCATACCCCCTGCCTCTTTCTCCAGCCTCCCTCTCCAGCTGGGTGGAGCTGGCTGTACTGAGCTGTTAGCTCCTGCTTTTCCACACGGAGCTGAGCCCTCTGCCAGACTTTTCAGCTATAAATGGATCTGGCCTTTTCCAAACCACCCCCCCTCCCCAACACCAAGAGATGTTGTGGGATGCCGGAGCTAGGCCAGGCTTCCTCTGAATTAGGAAAACATATGATCCAACTGCTGGCTTTTTGTAGATTCTCTGGAAGCATCGTGCCTGGCTTTGGGGGAGCTGTGTGTGCCCTGGTGAGAGCTGTGCTGCTGAGCTGGTTGTGTGCACTGCTGTTCCCAGACCTGAGAGCAAACGTGGGGCAGACTTGTAGGTGCTATCCCCATGCATCACCCCACAAACACAGTGCTGTGTCTCCAGGGAAGGCCAGTGTTTTTGTTACTGGCTGCATCCTGCTTCCACATCCAAATTAGGCACTTGAAGGAAGCCTGGCTTTTTTACATAATGAACAACCCTGCCAGCCCCCCCTAATTTTGGGATTTATGGCAGAGATCATGAGATCTTTTAAGCTTTATTGCATTCTTCCACTCCTGAGAGGCAGGGAGGATCAGTATCTCCTCGTTCACCAGGGAGCCAGGGCCTGAAGTATGCACACCAAGGTGACTCAGGGAGTCAGTAGCTGCCCTGGATTTTAAACTGAACTCTTTTGTGTCATCAAGTGCTACCTCCACCAACCCTGTGGGCATCCAGGCCATTCATTCCATGAAGAGTACAGGTCTGTATTTAGAAAACTAATTTGTACTCTCATGTTGGAAAATTGCAGTCTGAAAGTCTGCTAGTTTGTGTGCTTCATAGAAGCTGCTAGGCAAGGTTCCAGTCTGGTGACCTTTTGCTGGCAGCAGTGGGTTTGCATCCTTTGGACTGAGACAGCAACACCTAGAGCAGCTGCTTTAGAGGCTTCCTTACCTCCTGGCAGTCGTCCCTCAGAAACCTTCAGGCTGTGGATAAGGATTCATAGAATATTCAGAAGGTGCAAGCCTGGTTTATGGCTGCACAGTATTCTGCCTGCAGTTCTGCTTCTGGTTCAGTTTTTTGCTGTGGCAGCAGATGCTGTCTGACACATTTTCCTGTGCAGGATGCCTGGTATCCTCAGTTTTCTCTACTCAGTGGCTTTGTTGTGTTGCCTTTTCAGTGTAGGCTGTAGAGCTATTGACTGGGCAGTGTCGATGGGTGATACGCAGGAATATATCTTTCCTTTTTTTTAATGTGAGCTGGAAGATGTAATATCCCAGACCAGGGTAGTACCTAAGGGTTATGGTTCACGAAAACCTCATATCTGTCTTCCTTCTGGGGTTGTGGGCAGTATTTTGTGTGACACAGATGAGAGACAGATAAAGTGCTCCTTCATCCTTCCCCACTCCATCCCCAGGCTTTGAACTGGGAATACATGAAATGAAGATAATGTGTGTAGTTGTAGGTGCCTGATGCTCTTTCCTGTGGTAAGCTCCGCTGAAGCTGGGCCAGGCATTAGATCCTTCTGGTTTGTCAGCTCAGCTTGGAGTGCTTCAGGTTAAACTTTGTTGTGAGGAGGGTGTCTGCTTGTTGTGTCCCTCCCAGATATTCCTGGGGGCTGGCTACCCCAGTTCTCTCTAGATTTACGTAATCTGCATTCCACAGAACACTTAATTCCCATTTAAGTTCTTCACCAAGCCCTGGACACATAGCAGGGTTTTCTGAGGGTTTGCTGGCCGTAGGTTTCTCTCCTTCTGATTCTGGAACATAAAGCCTGGTTAAGGTTTTGGTACTGATACCTGCTGCCCATCTGAAGCCAACAGTTTTTCCCCCTCCTCATTCTTTTGTGTGCTTGCCTGGACTGGGAATCATGGTTTCCACAATTCACTTCTGTTGTGCCTGGGGTGGGTCTTTGCTGAGCATATTTGTAGTCCTTCAGCACTGCCCTGGACCCTGCACTTCCAACTGCGTCCTCTGTGGAGCCGTGGATGAGACCGTGTCTCAGTCACCCGACACTGACAGGCTCCTTTAGGCATCCTTGGCAGAATGATGATGACACTGAATCATATTTACAATTAAAGCTTTATTTTCTTAACAGGTTCCTGGTGACCAGGAACCATAGAATGGTTTGAGTTGGAAAGGACCTAAAAGATTAACTGGTTTCAACCCCTCTGCTATGGGCAGGAATGCCACCCAGTAGATCAGGTTGCTCAGGGCCCCATCCAGCCTGTTCTTGAACATGTCCTGGGGGCCATCCAAAACTGCTCTCAGCTGCCTTCACCAGAGGAACTTCATGTTAGCTGATTTCACAATGGCTGCTTCAAACTGCACCAGGATCCTCCTTGAATGCCGCGGCAAGACACTGGTTCAGACACACATCTGTGAGTGCAGTTTTGGTGTGCTGCAAATCTCACCCCAGCAACAGGACGTGGAGTGTGGCCATCCTGCTGCTGTTATGGTTCTGCTGCCATATACATGGCGCTGAGGCTGTGCCTGGCAAAGCTCTGGAGTATGTCTGCCTGCGCATGGCCTGCGTCACACAAGTTCAGCTGCACTCCACGAGCGTTAGAGCTCTGCAGGCTGCAGTGGGATATCCACTGAAACAGAGTTAGTCAGGGTAGTTGGTTTGAAAACTGCCTGAAAAATTACAGGTGTATCTTGCAGAACTTTAGCATGATACAACAGAAAATGCGATTTCATGCTGATAAAATGCCGCATGTAACAGTGATTTGTGAACAGTTGCTCACTACCCACAACAAGCCCTTTGGAGTCAGTGTGGATGGTTATCTGAGCGTATCAGCTCAATGCTCAACTGTACCCAAAAAAGGTAGAACTCACGCTGGAAATAAAAAATGAAGGTCTGTATTCTTTTATAATAGGTATTCAGTCATGTTGTGCCTGCATCTTGAGTTCCACATGCCAGCTGGTCACCCTCTTTCAAAAAGAGTGACATAAACCTGGACATGATAGAGAAAAGTGGAATGGGGATGATTAAGCTTCTGTAGGAAAAGAGATTAAACAAGAAGCAGTAGATGACAGTGGGAAAGAGTAAAGGTCTATAATGTAGTGTCCAGCAGGGAGAAGATGAGTAAGGAATGACCTTAATAAACTTTGCTATTTCTCACAGCACAGAGGAAGCACATCCAGCAAAATTATTTATTAGACTGCAGGTTAAGGAAGTCCTGTTTCAACACAGTTGATTTGTAGAACATGTTGCTACGAGATGGCATGAAGACTGAAAATACACACAGATTCCAAAAGGAACCAGACACCTCAATGGCAGAGATGTGTTTCAGTGTCTGTGAAATGTGATGGTCAGTGTGTGACCTCCAGCTCCAGAAGTTCCTGATTGTTGCCGTCTGGAAGAATGTGTTTTTAGGAGAAATCACTCCATACTCTGTTATTTGTGTCTGCCAATGGCAAAATGTCAGGGATAGGACACTAGATCAGAAGAATTCTTGGTGTAACCCAGTAAAGTGGTTCTGGTTACCAGAACGTACTGAAGCAGTGGGGCAAAATGAACTGATTTGGTTTTGAGCACTTATGGTCTGATGGCTCTGCTCTCCTGTGGGAGTTACACATAGGTGACCACAGACTTTCTTATCACTTCTATTAGCAAATCTGGGTGGACTGTCAGGACAAGGGGACTGGTGCAGGCATAGCCCACTTGCTCACTCTGTGTGCTGTGGTTGTTGCAGGGTGTGCCAATGATTACTGCCCCGCCAGGCAGGTGAGATGCTGACATTAGCTGTCCAGTCCTATCTTTGTTTCCCCTTGGCTTCTGATTGGGATATGGTTTATGTCCTGAGGGAACAAAATCTGGACTCCTAGAGCCTCTTATTCACATGACTCTGGGTGGTGGTGTTATCCATCGAAATGTCTCGTCCTACGGAAAGGGGAAAGAGCAGGCTATTGCAAATTCTATTGTGAATTCCTTTATCCTTTCCAAGTCCTGTGTTGCAATTTCCTTCACAGTCTAAATAGCAAAATGTCTCCAGTCGCCCTGCACTGAGAACTGAAAGTCTGGACCCTGCACAGCTTTGAAAAGTCTTGTTTGCTGATAATGAAATGCCTTAGATACTCATTTTAGGAGCAGTGGTAGAATCCGCTGTTCTTTGCTGGTCATCCTGTTGAAAACTCACCAAACCAATGCTTCTGGGTTCTTTCGAGTTTTCTTTAGTGGAAACTGTCTGAGGCTACAGCAAAAGCAAAAAGCAGTAATGGACATATGATTTTTGTCTGCCATTCAACTTGCGTCAGGGGGATTCTTCACTGCTTAAGGCTGAATGTGGTATCACATTCAGGGAAATTTTGGGAACACTGGACTTAGAATAATAATTTTATTTCTGCCTTGTTCCTTGAACCCATAAACTACACTCAGAAGCATTAGAATGTTTGTGCCTCTTTCAATGGGATGGACAAAGGGTTTAAAGCCCTGTTCCCTGCTCCCTGCAGAGAAGAAAAACATCTCTTGGCAGTCTCAAGCTGTTTTTAAACAAGACAAATGCCCATGGTGCCTGTCTGCCAGAGCCCGCAGCCCCTACACCGCGTCCCTTTTTAGCCCACTTCTCCACGCAGCTATATCTGGCTACAATTCCTTGCTCTGGGAACGTGACCTCATCGTTGTTTTGGTATTTCCAGTGATTCAGCCTGGTCCGGGGCAGGGAGGAGTCATTCCTGGTGCAGGCTGACGGGTGTTCGTGCGTTTCTGGAATTCCAGAGCAGTGCAGCCTCAGCCCTTCCGCTGCTTTGACAGCTCGGCTGAGGCTGGGCTGGTGCACCGCATTCCTGCCTGGCAGATGGCCTGGGCAGCTGGTAGAGGGACTACCTGCTTTTTGGGGTAGTGGGGATCCCTGTCGTTGCAGCGTATCTGCTGTGGTGAGGGTGCAGAAAGCTGCGAGCTGTAGTTTGTGTGTCGAGGAAACCACAAGGAGTCTTCACTTTATGGGTGGTAACAGCGTCCCGCAGAATGCTCGTTCCTGTTTACGTGCTGCCGGCACCCCATGACCAAGTTAACTTTGCAACATCTGCAGCAGCTTGGTAAGTGTTACGGCCCTTGTTTCATGGAGAGGGGGAGTGGGGGGGAACTGAGGCACTGAGCAGGGAAGTGGCCTGCTTGAAGTTTACACATCTGAGCCGGAGGTTCCCCCAGTCCTGACAGAACAGACCACACCTGCTTCAGAACCACGTGAACTCTTGTGTTCTTTGTGAGTGGTCTCACCCAGAGGTCACTTGTGTGAGCTATATGCCTGTCTGACACAAGGCTTGGAGACAGTGCCTGCTGTGGTATGAAATGTCCTGAAACAGCTCCTTCTCAGCCTCTCCCTAAGGTCTTTCAAAGCTTGTTTGATGGGCAGTAGTTAAAAGCTGCAAACCCTCTCTGGTGCTCATTCCAGCTGTAGTGCAGTGGAGACAAAGCCACCAAACCCTTTGACACTCCGCTGCTTTGCCAATCTAGTTCCTGTCCCCATCTTCCAAATTTGGTGTAAATCCAACTGCAATACAACCTGTAAGTATCCTGAAATGGCAGGGAAAAAGAATTCCAGCAGTAGGTGCCAAAGACATTGAAAAGGGGAAAGATGGTAAGTCTCAAGCATGTGGGCCCCATGAACATGAGGAGAGGACCTGGACAGCGGGGATGGGCTCCTGCACCATGAGCTGGTCTGAACAGATGGATGGAGCAATGCTCCAATCAGCCTTTCTCCCTGGTGTGGTGGGCTGCTGTGGCATTCTGCACAAGAGAAAGTGTGGGGCTGGGGCTGTCCCAGGTGCAACTGGAGCTGTCCCAGCTGGGGCGCAGAATGGAAAATGGGAGGTTTGCTACGTAAAATACTGCATATGGAGCTGCAGGAGTGTGGACTTAGAGGGGTGTCCCCTTGCTACTGATCACTTCTTCTCAGGCTTCCCCTGGCAGGCAGCTGCCCTTCCAGCCCGCTGTCCGAGTGGGCAGGCAGTGGAGCCATCCCGCACAGCCCCGCCACGCTCTCCCTGCTCTCTGTGCCTGCTGTAAATGGCCCTCTGTAACACGAGCTGCATTTCTGCCATAGCCCTCTCCAGAGCGCATCTGTATTTACACTGGGGCTTTCATTAGCAATCTCGCCCTTGCGCTGCCAGCAGCCCTCGCTCCTCTCTCCTGCCCACACGAGCTGTGGGTGAGACCCTGGCACCGCTGTGCCCGGGGAGGAGCGGGTGGCTGGCAGCAGGAGGAATTCCTCAGCCGGCTCCTGTCTGGAAGAAGTGCCTTGTCATGTTGCCTGTTGCCCGCCATCCTGCATCAACAGGGGAGCTGCCGGCGGACACTCCCTGCAGCACGGCTCGCTGATCCCTGAGCCGGCACGGGGACAAGCTGGTTTTGCTCTGGATTATCGCTGGCTCTGCATGCGATATTCTTTCTGCTGCTCCCATGCCATTGCTGCAGCACTCGGCTTCCAGCTGCGGTGAGCTGAGCCCGCGTCCTGGGGAGATTCTATCTAGCAAGGTAGGAGCCGATTCCTTCTGTTTGTTCTGTTAAAAGTAATGTGGCCAGTCCTGCCCCTGCCTGGAGAATATATGTTAATTAGTGGTTTTATATTGCATTGTTCTGTAGCTCTGATGAGCAGTCAGTATGCTGCTCAGACTGCAGCCTCTCTTACAGGGAAAGAAAATGCATATATACATTTTATTTTTACCTGCACTCTGGAAAAATGAAACTTTGGGTCCTTTTCTGCTCCAGAATGGAGTACTGTCTTCTGTAACTTCTCTGTTCTTATGCAACATCCTGTGTGTGTTCTCCAGGTCAAGTCACCTGCTTCTCCAGGAGATGTGACAATCTGATATGTCTTGGGAGACAGTGGGAGGGAGGAGAAATTCAAGGAAGACAAAAATCAAGGAAGTTCAATAGGCTCAAAAATGGCTTTAGAGAAGTTATTTTTAACCCAGAGAATTAGATACAGGAAAAGCCTTCTTTTCCTTGGATAGTCTCAAAAGAGTGATTTATTGTTGCTTTGTTATTTTCTTTAATCTCTCAGGGCACACTGTTTTGGTATAGAAAGGCCTGGGGCTGCTGCTGTCCCTAGTCTTGTTGGTCTGTTGCCCTCTTTCCAGTGAACCTTGATGGCATTTAAAGGTTCACCTGCCCCTACCACTGCACACCTTTGCCTGTGCTGTATAGGAAAAAAGAGGTGATGACCAAGAAACCCTGCCCCTTCTGGATTTCCCTGCAGTAGCCAAGGAGAGATAAAATAGGAGGGCATCAGCATTTTTTGTGTTTAGACACAACTGTTCTCTTTTTAGTCTACAGCAGCTGGGGTGTGCTCACAGCCATCCATCTTCCCCAAGCTTGCTGTACCTGGGCTTCCCTCCCATATGGATGAGAGTCTCTTTCCTCAGCAGGACAGACAAGGATACCAGGCCTCCTGCAGGTGATGGCTCACTTCTGAGGACTAGCCCAAACAACAAGCTATCTTTTAGGGCCTCCCTAGATCCCGGTGAGGAGGATAAGGGGGTGCTCTAGCTTTCCCTCCTTAGCATACCCTGCTATGCTGCCAGTGGGTGTATAAATAGTGCCCACAGTGTACTATTTTGGTGACAAGCTCTTCCCAGGATTCATCCAAAGAGTTATGTGAGCAAGTGTTAAAAATAACAGCAAGCCCTGCCCAAGTGCTGGCATCATTTCAGCCAAAGTGTTAGGAATCTTACATGGAGAGCAGCCTTGGACCCTTGGGAGGGGGCAGCAGCGGGGGTCCAGCAGGGCTTCCTGTGTTTTCCTCTTCTTACTGTCCTGCTAACCACAGGGGACTGTGACTCTCAGGTGCCACAGATGTGCTAGTATCAAGAAGCTGTGAGACTTTCACTTCTAATTAGGTTATTTGCCACTGGGCTTTCCCTGTGTGTGTTCTGAGTATTATCTCTAGGTCTAATGAGAGGTACAGGAAATTCCCAGAGGGGTTAAAGCTGAGCTTTAATCTAGCCTGCTGCCAGGTCCCTGCTGGTGGCCAGAGGTAGCTGCTTCACTAGAAAGTCCTGGGCTGTAGCAGTGGCATGTGTAAGCATTTCTGGTCCTGGGTTGGGTTTATCCTGAGGAGTGGTACCAGTTTAAGTGTGGAAGGCACATTAACTCTGTGAGTTGCATTACGGCCATAGATCTGGATTCTGTTTATCTGTATAAACACAAAAGTTACTCCAAAATTCTGCCCTTTTCATGGTGTGGTCAGTGCCTAGAACTGAAAGCTGGATCGCAGAGCAGAGATATCTGGGGAGAAGCTGTTCTCCTTGAGCTGTGCAGCCAGTGCAGGATGCACCATCCCACTGAGAAGCTGGAGCTGTGGTCTGTTTCCCTCGGGATGGGTTTTGCCTCTTGTTGGTCAGGTCCTATGCTAGATAGGCAATTCAGCTGCTCTCGTGCTGCTGCAGTGTCAGCCCATGCTGTGGGCTGGAAAACAGGAGACCTCACTGGAAAGCAACAGACCTCACTGAGCCCTTGTCATCAGTGTCTGGAGCCCAGAGCTCACAAAATGCTTCAAAAATGCTTATTGAGGGGCTTATGCTCGAAGAAACCCCATCTGAAGAAAGAGGTAATCCCTTTGCAGCTGAATGGTGTGGCTCCACCCTTGCCTGGTCTCATATGGGATGTGGAAGTGGGAGTGGAGCACAAGTGGTGTTATACAGCTTGATACCTGAAGCCTCAGTCATGGGAGAAGAAACAAGAGGTCACCTGGTTGTAAACTTAGGGGCAATGCTAGGGCTTCCCTATTTTCTCTGAGTTGAAAGCAGCAGTATCATGGACAGGGGAGACCACACTTGCCGTTCAGATGCTGGAGTTCAGGACTACAGCATTAATCCCCCTCTACAGCTTCTTGGACTCCATCTTTGCATCCCCAGATGTATCACTTACAGTTTCTGGGTTTGTAGAGGAAGGACCAGATGCTTATGTCTGGACTCAATGATCTTAGAAGAGATCTTTTCCACTCTAAATGATTTTATGATTCTGCAATCCTTGAGTACTTTCAGAAGGGCTGGATTTATTTTAAGCTGATAACAGAAGGTAGCTGTGAAAGCAGCAGGCATGCAAAAATTGCTGAAAAGGTCACAAGTGCACGCTTCACCTCCTCTGATTCGGGATTACTAATTCTGGCAGATGTTCCCAGGGATGGAGAGCAGGTCCTGTTAGAGCATCGTGACCAAGCGTTTTCTCTGGCTGTTGCACTGAGAATGAGTGAGAGCAGAGCATATGTTCGGCTTCTGGCTTGGACTATTCTATCTCCAGTGCTCCATCCTCCTCCCCATATCCCCGTTTAGCTGGTCTTCTCTTTTCCATGCTGTGTGAGAGACACAGGCTGGGTGTGTGCACAGGATGGAGTCCTTTCTTAAGCTTGAGTTGGAAGCACAGACTTCAGAATTGTCCAGAGATGGAAGTACGTCATGGAGATGAAAATCATGTTTCTGTTTTTCCAGGAGCATCCTCTGAGCAATCAGTCCTTCATCATGGGCTTCCTGCTCCTGAGTTCTTGTGTTCCTTCCTGCTCCCGTCCGATGTCCAGCCAACAGAGGAGCTCTCTGAGTCACCGTTGTGGCTGCTTGTTAATAGGCCTGAGCCAAGGCTCTGTCTACCATTATATATTACAGAGCTCCTGATGGCTCTTTCAGGGCTCTTTCCACCCTGACATGCTCTTGTTCCTCTTACTGGAATGTTTCTGGAGTGTGTGTGGACACACCTTGTTTGTTGTCCTTGAGCACCTCTTTGCTGGATGTTTCACAGTAGTCTGCTAGTAGTTCTGCTATCTGGAATAGTCTTCTCTGGTAGTCTGTGTGGTGCCAGAGCTACACACCACAGATTCCAGGAGTTCTTGAAGTGCCTAGATGTCTCCATGGGGAACCCTGTAGAGCAGTGTGCCCCAGCTCGTTCATGTGCCTCGCATGAGGCTGAGCCCTATTTCAGTCTGTCCGACACAATCCAAGCTTGGCAGGTTTGTCAGCCATCTCCTGTGACCTGCTTTGCCTTCGTGTCCTGCCTCAATCGCTGCTGCCTGGGTTTCGCCTCTGCCAGCTTTTGTTTTCTATTTTAAAGAACAGGATAGGATTTCCTCCCACACACGGATCCCCTTTATCCCTGTAGCATTTCCTTCACTATGGGTCTTTCTCCAGCCTGAGTGAAATCATTGCCCAAAGCCAACAGCCAACAGGTATTCTCCATTTCTGGCTCTGTGTGCCTGCCTGCCTGTGGGATGGCTGCCTGTTGGCTGAACGTGACTTTTGGAGGAGGTAGACTTTGCACAACTGGCCACACAGCGGGTAGGAGCTGCGGGTTAAGTCTCTTTGTGACAATTAAACATACACTGATAAGCACATACAGCCACAAGGTTGCTTAATCATGGGCTGACCTGACACGGGGACCTTGAGTACAGCTGACTGATGATCCATGACAGCCTCCTCCCTTAGATGGGAAGAGGTTAACAATAACAAGAGAGAAATTTGGAAGGGCTCTCAACTGTGACCAAGGATCATCCCTGACAATACCAAATTCGTGAGAAAAAGGTCTTTCCAACGTGGTAGGTGAAAGGAGGATGAATCCAGTGGCTGAAATCTCATGCTAAGCATGTTCTGTTTAGGGAAAAAGTACATCTGGAGTATGTTTTTAACAGCCAGGTGGATTAGTTCCTAGATCAGCTGGCACACAATGCTCTTCCACTCTCAGCTGCACCTGTATGTTTGCTGTGTTTTTCCAGGAGCATGTTTGTGTTTCTCCAGGTATTCTGCGTCGTGGAATAAATAGCTCTCAGCTTTTAATCCTTCATTAGAGGCTCCCTGCTTCTCTGAGTCAAACAGAAATCACATGACAATAAGACCTCCAAAAGACATATAACAGTCACGTCTTCCTGACCCAGGTGCAGTGGCCTTGGGCCATGCTATTCCTTGGATTTCTTCATTTAATCTCTAGAAGCTCCCAGCAAAAGGGACTTTATCTGCTGCATTCTGTGTTTTAGCAATCCAGTCTCTTCCACCTGTCGGTATCTCCTGATGCCGCGCGTTGACCAAGACTGTAATATGGGTGTTTGTTTGGGAGCAAAGCTGGAAAAATATATTGTTTTTAATGTCTGACAGTAAGGACCTGTGAAAATTAACTGGAGTGCATGCCTCTAAATAAGTGAAGCAAAGAGCTTCATGAGATATACAAGACCATGGAAAATGTTAAGGAAATCTGTCTTACCTCCTGACTGTCTTTTTTTTTTTTTGGTGGAGTAGTGGATGGCTAGTTTTATCTTTTATACTTGATGTCTAAGTTAAGCTTCCCTGTCTGCCCTTTAGGGACCCTCTTCTTGTTGTTGAGGTGATGGAGAACAGCTTGTTCACTGGCTCTCAGCAGCAGCCTTTTATACGTTTTGGAACTGCTTTCATGTACCCCGTAGTTTTCCACAGAGAACTAACCCATTTGCTTTGCAATTTACTGCTTTCTGTCCTTTTCTTTCCTTGTTTTTGAGCTTTCTCCAGTGTGTCCATTTGGGATACATGTCCATGAGGCATGAACCAGTGTTGGGCAGAGAGGAAGGATGACTCCAAGTCTTGCATATGACATGCCTATTCACACAGCCCTGCATATTGTTTGTCTGCTTCAAAGCAAAATGCCACTATTGCTCAAGCTCAGCCTGTGATCTGCAGTAACCACAGATCCCTTCTGAATGAGCAGGTCACGCACAATGATTATGGGTGGGGATGTGCAGTCTGTCCTGTGTGAGGTGTCATGGTAATGGCCATAATTTGTGGCAATTTGCTGTTTGTGTGTACACCTTATCCCTTCAGCTAACAGTATTGCTACTGCAGGCAGCACAGGTGAAGAGTAAAAGACAAGTACTCCCTCTGAGAGCCATCAGGTTAGTATATAAGTGGTGGACAGGGTATCAACAAGTTTTCAGGGGTCCCATTCCCTTTCCCCTTTGCAGCCTTTCTGGTGCCTGCTGGGATGTGGGTGCTCAGGAGCCCAGGCAGTCTCTTGTTTAGCACTGGAATCCTATGCCTGCCAGTATTCTGCTGTTGCATTGCTGAAGGTAGGTGGGTTTTGAGAGTATTTCAACAGTCTTTTTTAATCACAGAGCGCTTTGCAGAAGCACAAGCTGCCAAGATACCGCTTTATTTGCCACTAAAACATAGCCAGCTGGGGCAGGTAACACTGCAGAGCACTACTGTGTCCAGTTGGGGTGGTAAGTGGAGAAACTTAGGGCAAAAATCAAGATAAACAACCATTATTAATATCATGTGTCTATAATGAATCAGACAGTGGTTATTTGCTCCCTGGGCTTCGTTGCAAAGTGGAGTGGGAATGTTTCAG
>VYXB01002886.1:10896-60589 GCA_013397135.1 Pachyramphus minor | reverse complement strand
GAGTGGGAATGTTTCAGAGCAGGGAGGTCTACTGGGAACTCGCTTTGTGGCAAATTGACATATCTCCCTGTGTGACTTTTGCTGTTCCTCGGAACAGGGGTGGCAGGGAAGCTCTTTGGCATGTGCAGAGTGAGGTGAGTGTGGGTTTTCTGCATGAATCATAGAGTCATTGAATGGTTTGTGTTGGAAGGGACCTTATAAATACCATCTAGTTCCAGCCCCCCTGCTATAGGCAGGAGAACAGAGCAGTTTTCATACTTGCTGTTGCCTTGGAAAACAAACTGCTTATGACTCAGTCCTGAAATGAGAGGGCAGGAGTCTTTTTCCATTCTTGGAAGTGGCCTCTCATGCGTCCAACAGCGATGTTTTTCTTCTCCTCTGTTTGCCCTTTTCCTTGCTACATCCCTTCCATTGCAGTCCCTGTGAGCTGAGCGTTGTGTGCCGTGCAGTCACCCTGACTTTGAGTCACCCTGGCTATGCCCCTGGAATGGGAAGGGAATGTCACTTTGGTGCACATCATGGGAACCATAAGCAGTCACTTCCCTCAAGCAGTGTACACAGTGAACCATTTCAGGGCTGCAGATTCCGCTCAGCCCTACAGCTTTTGAGCTGCTTAGCTGGAAGTACATAATTCTTATTTGAGGTCAGAATACAAACCAGTGAATGCAGCAGAACTGTGGCTGCCAAATTCACCAGCTCCAATATGATGTGTAATGTGGCAACTTAAGGTTTGGGGGAGCTATAAGTTATGGTGAAACCAGTCATTTAGATAAATTATGCTGCAAGGGCAGCATCGGTCCCATTTTGAAAACTAATAGAAGTGAAGCCAGTAACACCTTAATGTCCACTGTTACTGTGGCTGCTTAGAGCACTTGTTTACCAGATTAAAAGGCATATATATTTTATTTTTTAGTAATACCCCCCTCTGCTTCTTTTGTCAAGGCTTTGACTGGTGAGAGTTTATATTCCCACTCAGTGTAACATCAGTATCTGAGTGAGTGCTTGAAGAAATAGGGTTGCTCTTAGAGCTACTTAAAACACTCTGAAACCTCAGGCTGGATCAATTATGTCCAGGCTTTGCTTTAATTCAAGATTTTCTGTACTGCTTTAAGAGCTTGGTTTATCAGATTGAAGCTGAGCCTTCAGACATTATTCAGGAGCTGCTCTGCTGTTCGTGTCCTCATTTCTCTCTGCCTAGAAACATTCAGCTATTTCTTTGTGCCCTTGCTTGGGCAGTACTAAGTATTAGGAGTAAAAAATGGACACTAAGAGTTGGGTTGTGGAGTCATTTCTCCCTTTCCCATAGAATTTCAAGTGATTCACATCTCCCTGTTGCCCCAGTCTCCTGCATGTAAAATGCTGATAGCAGCACTTTTCCTTGAAAAAGACTATAAACCTACTGGAATCTGGGGCTGGAAGGGACTGGAGACAGACAGCTGGTTGTGGGCAGGATTTGGTTTTCCCATAGATGTCTCCATAGTGTAGAGGTATGTGGAACTCAGCCCAGCCCTGTGGGGATCCGTGCCAGCACTAGCCCTATCTGGTAGTTATGACTTTTTATGGAGCTTGTGAGGGCCTCTGTTCCTGGTCAGTGAAGCATCAGTTGCCAGCAATGGGAAGGATTTCGCCTCAGTACTGGAAGCTGAAAATCCAGATAGTAACTGGGATGACCTTGCCCAGGATGATTTTTCTAGAAATGGTTGCAGGTATAGAGCAAGGAGGGGGAGCAAGACAAGCACGCATCATATTATGCTAATTCTTTTTTTTCCTGGGGGTTTGCTAATATTCTATCTGTTTAGTAACCTGAAATGAATCTCTCAAGTGCTTCTCCTAACTACCCTTGGATCCATGTGTATTTCTTCTACACATTTTGAGAACTAAGAAGCAGTAAGCAGACTGGAGGAAGATAACAGGAAAGTTGAAAGCAGAACTACTGTTCTGAAGGGAAGTTGTTAGTGGCGATTAGCCTTCAAATGGAAGCTATTCAATACATTAAATAATGCTCTGAGCATTATAAAGTCAGACTTCACTAGTGATGTTTCCTGAAGTCACAAAGCTAGGAAGCGTCTTCAGAGGCAGTTCAGTGTTATTCAGCTGGAAAAGCTGGGATGTCCTCAGGAATAATACAAATGGGAGCTGGATGGTTCAGAATTGCATGATTGTGCATGTTCAAAATGAACAAAAAGTTCAGCTCCCTCTGGGAGCTCACTGGGGAAGGTGGGAACAGTGAGACTCAGGAGCCTAAAGTGACGTCCAGGATAACTGCAAGCGACTGGCATGATGCAGCCATGAAAAAGATAAATGTCATCCAGTGTGACACGTTGGACAAAACATTGGTAGCAGAGATGGGGAAATTTTAGCATATTAAGGCATGGGGAGACTTTGCCTGGAAGAATGTGCACATTTCGAGTTGCTCGCTGAAGGCTGTGTGCAAACTCTGTCTAGTCCAGAGAAGGAATATGGGTATGATCAAAGAAATGGAGAGCCTACCTAATGTGAAATGATTAGAGAACTCAGCTGATGTAACTTTAAACACGGATTGGATAAATGCTGACGTTAAAGCTCGTTTTTGGAACACGAGTGGATAGGGGTGAGCTGTGCATGGATAAAGATAAGCTGGAAACTCAGAGAATGTTCTTAAACATAAGAGGGATGAATTTGGGGAATTAATTCTGTTAGAAGATGGCAAGCAATGATAAATGTCCAAGTTTTTTTAAAAAACATTTCTCTTCTGGAGCCTTTTTCTCGTTTGAAGATGTGACTCCTGCCCTGGGTTGCTAACCCTGAAGAAATCAATCAGTGCTGCTGTTCTGGGCACAGGCAGGAATCACCGGGACACAGGGTCACGATGAGGGGCTGGTGAATGTGTTTGCGACCAGCATAACCCCAGAGACTCCTGAGCCTCTATCCTGAGATCCTTGGAAGGCAGGCTCAGTGGGGATCAGTTAGTGACCCCCCTGGGAAATGTGAGGGCTGAGGGCAGGCATTTCCACTATGCTAACATGTGCTTTTATCAGTCTGCTTGGATTTTTGATCCCTTGTTCAAAGGCCCCTGTATTTGTTCCCACTGAATAAAAAAAATGTTAAACACATGCCGATAATGATCAGCCTATATTGATCTCTCTGTGTTAGAGAGATGTTGTTTGACCTTGAAGCACGGAGCTTGCAGGAATGGGGAATTGTTTTGATTTTCCTTCATGAGGAAGGAAAGTGTCATCATCTCCTGCTTTCCTGTTGGCTGCTGTACTCTAGTCCCCCTTGCTCCAGCTCTTAGTTCAACTCTGACCAACATGCGTCTCCCTGACATTTCCAAAACAGCCTCAGTGCTGATGGATGTGGGGTTGCCATGTCTTGGGAATTTAGATTTCTGCCATGAGCAATGAGTGAGCAAGGTGGGAAGGCACTGAGCTGCTTTTACCTTGCTCATGAGTAGTCCAGCAAGTGCAAAAGAGTGAAGATTGTCCTCATGGCCATGCTGCAAGTAGGCAGGATATCTATACTCAACATTGCTCCTGCAGGTAGCGATGCAGAGGTTATCTGCTGTGGTGGATGAGCTTGTTGTAACTGGTGCCACTCTCTGTTTGCTTGCAAGGAATGGATACAATGAAGGTAATGAGGGCTCGGTCAAAATACCCACCCTTTCGGAGGAGGTGGCAGGCAGCTCCCTTTGCTGGGCTATAGCAGTGAGCTAGAGGCAGCAGCTGTGAGGGTGGTCAGATTGTGCCCCACAGCTCAATGGTGAGGGCTGATTAAAGACCTGTTCCAGCAGGGCGCCTGGTGTCAGAGATACAGCCCAGGCAGCCGGCTGGGATCTGGGGCTGAGCTGTTTCCAGCAGCTTTGCCCCAAATAGGTGGGAGGCTAGGGCAGCTGGGGCTGATTTAGCTGCACAATTGCAGCAAAAGTGGAAAGGGTTCTACCTTCTTGAATGTGGGCATGTACTGACTTTAGCAGCCAATTCCTGCATGGTATATAAAGAAAGAAGCCTGAGACCAAGACACAGATATATTGGACTTTTTTCCACCTAGTTGATCTATTTGTGTCCTAGTTGTTGTCAGCAAGTGCTCCGGGTACACATACAGCTCATGTCCAGTGTAAGTGCAGCACCTGGGGCTTTCACAAGGGGGTGAGTTTTGCTGCAGCCCAGGACAGAGAGTAGGATATGCTGCCTTATTGGAATGCACAGTTGGAAGATTGTGTTGTGCATTCAGTTCTCACACCCCTGGAACAAGGGGTTAGGAGGTGAGATGGCAAAAATTCTGCCCGATACCTGGAGTGCTTGTGCATAATGAGACTGACATTGCTTGATAAGGAATTTTTTCCTCCAAGCTATGCCCCAGAGTAATGGTGTCTGTGGGAAGCACTGTCCCTGCCTGCCCAGTTTGAGAGAGATGAGGACCCTTGTTACTGTCAGGGCAGAGATGTCCTGCCACCTCCATCTCCCTCCCCTTCCTTCTCCAAGGAAGACTGTGCTGGCACAGTCACCAGCCTGCATTATCCCTGCTCCCTCCTTGCGTGAGACTGTGGAATCAGCCACGCTCCCCTTCCTGCACTGACTCATCTCCGTGATCAAAGAGAAGTCATCTCCTAGAAGACAGTCCCAAAGAAAGAGCTTTGTTCTTCCTCATTAGTTCCCGAGATCTCCTGCTACCTGCAAAGCTTTAGGACAGGCCATCAGTTCTTACTGCTGTTGCTGAGAGAGGCAGATTGTGGAGGGAGATGCGTCAAAGGGATGTGTGCTGCAGAGGGGCAAGGCCATGTGAGTTTGGGATTTGGGAAACATGCAGAACATGTTTTGGGGAGGAGGATACAGATGTTCCTGTTGGGAACAGATACATGAATGGCACTGTTTGTCAGAGAGCCCCTTATCTGCTGCATTGCTCTCTCCGATTTTTAACGAAACATCCCCCTGACTCCATGTGCTCTGGTGTGTGTCTCTGCTACACAGGGCAGGCATTGCTGTCAGTGAACTGGTTAATGCCAGGGTCCTGTGGCAGGGGCAGGGAAGCAGGCAAGCACTCAGCCTGCCAGCATTTATGCCTCCTGGCGTCAGCATTGGCAATGCTTGTGGAGGACTGGGGAGGGCACTGAAATAGTTTCCATTCTCCTCTCTGCTGTGGGAACGAGTCTCCTGGGTAACAAATGCTCCTTGTTCTGCACAGAGCTCCAGAGCTGAAACTCTCTGTCTCCTTCCTCGCTGCTGCTCCCCAACTGTCCCAGCTGAAGGGGCCGGAGATGTCTGCTTGAGCCTGCCTTAATTAACGCTGACAGTACAATGGGGCTGGCCATACGGGGGTCCTGGAGCTGCACGCTAATGGGGCACAGTAAATAGTCTCATTTACTGCAGCTCAGTTGGAGCAGAGCCTGCCAGGACTAGCTTTCTGCCTGCTGTAATGGCCAGGCATAGAGGTACGTCCCTCACTCCTGTATCCTCCCTGGGGCTTGCCCCTGCTGCTTGAACAGGACCAGGTGGTGGTGTGGGTCCCCAGCATTCCAGGAAAGGCAGGCAGGAGGCTGGGGAGCATGGAGTAACCCCAATGGGGCAGATACATCGGCCTCTTGGGAAGGACCTGTGAAGCCTGAGCTCCGAAACTGGTTGAGGGATCGTTGCCTGTGTTTTGGAGGTGAGTAGCAGAGTTCAATCTGCAATTCTGGCTCCAGTGCCTTGCAAACAGGCTGCACAGCCCACAGCCAGCCCAAGGCCCTTTCTGTTTTCTTGGTGGAAGAGTCTCTCCCCCCTTGAAGGGGAAGCCCTAAACTCTTGCCTCTGGAGCTCCTGGTAGGAGACACCCTGGGTTTTCAGTCAGAAATCTGATTTGAATGTTACCTGAAGACATGTTTTAAAAGTTTCTAGTGTTCTGGGATCTGAGACAATTGGCAGCCACTTCCAGTAATAAGTCAACATTTTTCTGGCATAGGTGTTTATGTTGACCTGTCCAGATGTAGAAGCTTCTGAAAAGTGCTGTGTTGTCTGGCCTGTTGTATTTGTGTTACTCGGTTCCTGTTTTGGGTGCATCAGGGCCTAAAGCAAAAGGTTCTCAGCCATGTGGCAGTTCTTATTTCTCTGAACTTTGTGTGACAGTTTTATCCTTTCTCTGACTTACCTGCTCACTTCCCATGCAGACTCAGTTTAGGAAATGGGGTTTGGTTTGGGCTCATAGGGATTGCTTTCTCCAATGTGGATGCTCCAATCTCTGAGCTCTGCTTGGCTCAGTGCAGGGCTACAGGCATGGGCTGGATGGGAAAGGGCAATAATGTGAGTGGTCCCTCAAGGATGGATGGTGCTTCAGTGCTAGAAATGCCTCCACCTCCCCTGGCACAGCCTGAAGCACTGCTGAGCTTCTGGGGTGTGTGGTCATGCCCTAACAAAAGTAGCCATGTATGTCCCTTGCTAAAGCTACCTGTGCCCTGTCAGGACCTGCACTGCTCTGCCTATGAAGCAGGTTTCATTTCCCCTTTTCACCAGCTGCCTCTGGTGAAAAGGGGTGATGGAAAAATTCTTTCACTTAGCCCCAGGATAGCAAGAGAGCCCAAGCTTTGCAGGTGGTGACCCCCTGTTTCAGGGAGGCAGATCTGCGGTGGATTGCTTTGGAGAGATGCTGGGATTTAGCCCAGCTCATGGGCAGCACTTTAATCACAGACTGCAGCTAATAGTTAGTGGGATCTTGATTTGAGATCCCCTGTGAGAGCAGGGACTGCAGACATCCTGCCCCTGCCAGGGGCAGTGCTGGTTGTTGCATCTTGCTCCAGATGTGGCTGCATTTCAGGGATGCTGTGTAGATACTGTTGATGAAGCTCTTTAGGCTGAAGCACTACAGGAATTTAAAGAAGCTTCAAGAAGATTCTTGCAGTCTTCCTATCCTCCTCCTCCTTCTGCACTACTTTGCAGACTGCCATTTTATTTCCAAGGGTTCTAGCTGCCATTTTCAACAGTAGGAACATAACACTCCAGTCCCTTTTGCTTTCCTTTACAAAGCCAGGGTAAGAGGTCAGACAGCTTGCAAACACGCATTATCCAAAATACAGGCTCATCACAGAATAAGATGCCGCAGCTCTGTTTTATGGCACGGGCTTTAGTCTTTTTATTTCTCCTCATGCTCCCTTGCTGATTTCCCAGTTCCTGTAGGAATCAATCCTCCATCATCCAGCTCGACTCACCTCCCCTCCTCTGCTTTTCTGCTCCCTCCCATCGCCTGCCTTGTCTGAGGTTCCACAGGGACTGATTGCGAGCTGGAGTGGCAGTGCTGTGGGCATGCTTGTTCCTTCACACGCAGACACGTCACAGCAGCAGCAGCAGGAGCATTGGAGATGTGATTGCGCAGACCCTCTGCATTGCCAGGGATGCAGCTGTGAAGAAAAAAAAATTAAAAAAAAAAAAATTGACTCTGTGTTTCCTACAGCATCCTGGTGAGGAGAGCACGGAGCCTTCTGGAATCGAAGTGCTCAGCGGTGCCAGAGCAGAGTGTGTTCACTGACAGGAGCTGGGAACGAAGGATCTGCGGAAAGGTGAGAGGGAGAAATTATAGGGGTGGGTGTTAGTTGTGCTGTTGGTTTTCAGGTCGGTCGTTGTCTTACACTGTGGCTGTTTTGTTTTTGTGTGGGATGCCAGCTACCCGATTAAGGATTTTAGGATTGATTTGTCTCTTCGGGGGCTGCATTGCTTTGGAGCTGCTCTGATTATAATGGGTGTGAGCGAGCGGGGAGGCTGGGGCTGCTGCGCAGAATGTGTGTTTGTCTGCTGTGCCTGTGAAATAGCAGTTGTCATGTCCAGGGCTGGTTGTGCAGAGGCGAGCCGTGCTTCGCCCCGGCAGTGCCGCTGCACAGCTCTCCATTGTGCCTGCCATGACAGCCGAGCCCACATGGATTGTTGTGGTCCTGCCAGCTACCATGCTCTCTGTGCATCCCTGGTGGTGATGCTGCTGTGCAGCTCAAAAGCTGTTTTGACAGACAGCGCTTCCATGAAAAGCCAGGGACAAAGGGCTCAGACTGAGGGAAGGTTGCTGTCAGTGTGGTTTTCAGCTTCCCCCCCCGACTCCTTTTTTTTTTTCCTTCTTTTTTCCCCCTAAGTACTGGTAAATGATATGTTCAAAAGTCATTAGGATAAAATATTATGGCATGTAAAACCCTGCTCTTCTCCTGAGAGACTATGTGCTGGCTGGAGTCCTTTGTGTTGCCAGGGTGTGTCTGTGCTGGCTGTGTAAATGGATGCTTTCTCCCTGCCTCTTTTCACAGATCGGATGAGAAAGGTTATCTAGCAATGGAGGAATTACTGCTTTTAATTACTGAAATGAGGGGTTCAGGCTGGGTACCAGTTACTAAATCTTAATTACATGGTCTTGTTATAGCCAAATCCCTCTTTTCCCTCCCCGCCACCGCCTTCTTCCCTCCCCCACCCTCTGCACAAATCCTGCCATCAAATTGCGTCTGCATATGGGAGAAGAGCTCAGACAAAGAGAAGGATGTATGTGGGATATGGGCATAGATGCTGGAGAGGCAGTGTTCAGGATGACAGTGAGAACAATGAAGCGAAGGCATAAAAGAACGAGATTTCAGTGTGTGTGCTAAAGTGACGTGGCCGTAGAGGAATGTGCAAATGGGAATGTCATAACAAAGGGGATAATCAAACAGCAGATTCAGTCTTTCTGGGTTATGGAAGATGCTGAGCATGTGGAGTTGCAATTGCAGGTGTTTGAGGGGGGAATGTGGAGTAAATGGGAGTCAAATTAGCAGCAGCTGTGGAGGAACATATCATACAAGGTGTGGATTGATGGGTGTCACAAAGGTGCATGGAGTACGAGGGAAGCAAAAATCTGCTTTTTTACCTCCAAACACCTAGAGCCTTTTATACCACCTGCTTGGCAAGTCTCACCTGTTCAGAAAACTTTTCTCCCATTTGCCAGTTACCCAAGAATAATCAGATAAAGCGTTTTTAGGTCTATCAGGAGCAACAGCATGGTAGGAAAAATGTAGCTAAAATGGTAAACGCTTGACAGAGCTATAGAGGAACGGTGAAGAGAAGAGGCAGATGACAGGGGACATTGCAGAGCTGGAGAACAGGGGTTTTGGGTCAGAGACCAGCAGTACAGAGCACAGAGGGGAAATTCAGGGTTGTCATTGTCAGGGAATGTAAATGTGTTGTTTCTGTTGTCATTTTCCACCCTCTCAGTATGTTCCCTGAGATGATGAGTGCTGTGTGCAGCCCCAAGGGGTTTGTGGAGGTGGGGGTTATCCTCAGCACAGCCTCTTCTGCAGTAGTTCTTCAGAGGAACCATTTTGCTGCTGCAGGTTCTCAGTTGGTTGCTCCCTCTCCATCCCTATGAGTGGCAAGGCTCCACAACCTTTATACCTGGTGATGAAGATAAATCCAGAGTTTCAGTGCAGGGAGCCAGGTAGGAAGGAGAGGGCTTCCAGCAAAATTGCAGAGCAGAGTGCAGTTGGCAAGAGTATCCTGGAAGCACCTTCTCATCTCTGTCTTGTTCTTGGACCCAGGAAATCTCTCTGTCTCCAGGTCTCTGTCCCTTTCAGGCTCATGGGAGCAGAGAGTGGGATATCTCCTGTGGGTGTGCACCAGACTGGGTTTGTGGTGATTCTGCAAAACAGACTCCTATGGGGGATTGGTTGTTGGATAACAACAGCACAACACTGTGTGTGGTACCCCATGGTCTGAAGAACAGGTTGTGCAGCAGAATGTATGTATGCAAGATATACATACTTGTATTGGCATGCAGAAGAAAAATTATGTGTAGTTTGTGTACAACACTTGCCTAAAGAAACAAAAAAGAAGTTGATGCAGCCTCGTTCACTGTGTGGGGTGGGAGTGCTCCCCAGGACATACAGGCTGTGTCTCTCTAGTAGGTACCACTCTTACAAGAACATCTGTTAAGCAGTGAGAGTGCACAGATAATCTCTGCCTTGAGATGCTCAAAAGGTGGCCAAGAGCTTCTGTGACTGGAGCTGACTGAAGTGATTCATGGGAAGGACATACAATTGCTGCTGTGTGTCCTCCTCACTGCATCGATGCAGATGATGGAGATAAGGTGCAGCTGGATACAAAGGACCTGGACCTGCATTGCAGAAAGTGCAGGAGGCCCAGGAGAGCATGCCATGAACTCAGGAATGGCCTACCCATGGCTCCATTACCACCTCTCAGGTGGCTGAGGCTGTGCGAGTAAACGAAGAACATATTCTCTGTCCCAGACATCTTCATTTTCTTCCAGTCTCATGTTACTTTTGAGTCAAGATCTCACTCTGGTATGATAGCCACACAGTAGTCTGCCTTTTGCAACCCCTTGTTTTGCTCTGCCCTGTTTTAAATTTATTTCCCAGTCTTATTTTTATTTTCCAGTGGTTTCAGAAAGTCTTATATAATACTAGGGGCAGGTTGATAAATCTAACTTGGGTCACTTTCCTTGACCTTGCAGAACAGCTACAGACTTCATCTTTAATATTTTGCAGCCACATGGTTTCACGTCCTTCCTCTCTTTTCTAATGGGTATTTTTATCAAAAGCCAGTTGCCAACTGTGATCATGCAACTATTCTTTCATTGTTCTGGGATCAAGAATATCTTGTCCTTCTGACTTGAGTGCATTCATCTTCTTGAATTGTTTCCACTCAAAAGCTCATTTCCTTTCTCTGCACCTTCTTTAACCTGTATTATCTAACCTGTCATTGCTGCAGCTTCAATATTCTTTTTCATGCCAAAACAGCAGCAGAGATGCTGTTTTACTTACGTCTAATATCTTTTGGGGTGTGATTACTCATTGAGGTTGATCAGGAGCTTTTCTCTTCTAATCTCCTCACCTTTCTTGGTGAATCCAGAATTTTTTTTCTTTTTTTACTTATGAAGTACATTCAAAGTCTTTTCTGCAGTACTTCTCCAAGCTCTTTGTTCTTGTTGGCATTATAATTGTTTTCCCTGACACACCAGAGATCTGCTCTTTAAAAATTAAAAAGGTTTCATTACAGATCTGTTTGCTTTTTACCATTCTGTTAATATAAACTGGGTCAGCTTGAGATACTCAATCCAAAGCCACTTCTCTATCTTGGGTGCTGTGTGAAAACTCATCTCAGTAGGCACAGTTCTTATGATGAACCCAAGGGAAGCAAATCTGAAGTAAGAGGCGTGGAGATCTGTGGGGGTGGTGAGAGGCGGAGGATCTGAGGTGGAGGTACCTCCCTGTCAGCTATGGAGTCACAGGACAGTACTCAACAACAAGATTTGTCCCAATTCTTATGGAAACCATTGAAATCTAACTGGTAGTGGGAAACCTCACTTGTCTTCTACTTTAGTTGCTTCATGGGAAGACTTTTGATATGGATAAAGTGGTTCTGGCTGTTCAGTCCGTAAGTCCAAAAGAGCCAGAAGCCCACCCCATTCCAGAGCTATCTGAAAGGCTGCCAAGGTAAGGCTTGAGGAAGCTGAGGGAGCTTGGCTGGCAGGGGGTGAAATCCACAGCAATGATCAATAACAGCTGTGTTGGTAACGAGCCTTAGCAGGGATTTGCTGTGTTATCTGCTGAGCAGGTTCCCTGCACGCCCTCACACTCATCTGAAAGTTGGTTACTCTCCAAAGAGAAAGAAATAGACTGTCAAAATACCTCTGGTCCCTGATTCTGCTCCAGTTTTCTCTCTTGATGAAAATGATTTTATTATTCATTTTCTGAAAGAAGTGGGTCAAAGCAGGGACATACCTGTTAAGATGAGCACAAAAGTGGGCTTGTCCACAAGCTCTTCCTCCCCGCACCACAGTTGTGTTGCAGCCTCGGTCATGTAGACAATGTTTTTTTCTATCCATTAGACACATTCAGATATTTTTCACTGGGCAAGTCTGCCGGTGGTTATATCTGCAAATAAACGGGGGAAGAAAAAAACCAAACAAAACCCACTGTGGTCGTTAACTGCTGTAAATGGGAGGCAGAAGGCAGAGTGTGGTGTGGGTGAGTGGCCATAATGGCAACTCCTGGCTCAGGCTCAGCCTCTGAGATTGGACTCTTGGGAGAGAGATCATGTGCTGGTCTTTGTGCAGTGCTGAAGGTGTGGGGCTGGCAGTACCTGTGAGTGGTAAATAATAAATATTTGAGTGATATCAGCAGTGCTGCTGACCGTTGGCTCAACTGCCAAACTACCTCTCTTTGCTCTTGCACAAAATGTTACTGCCCTGTTGTTGTGGTTTTGGGGTCAGTGGCACAGATACCTCAGAGCATTGAGATCTAGCAGTTCCTTCTGGCAGGAGGGGTTTTTCTGCTCTGAGTTACAGGGGAAAAGCCTAAATATTAAATTAGAGCCTGTATGGAAGACCTTGGCAAATACACAGGAGGTTTTCACGTGATAATTTGCCTCAGACACATTGTTACCTCGAACTAGAGCCCTTGTTCCCTATGCAGTTGTACTAATCTCATCAGTTGAATTCCAGAACTGCAGCTTATTCTTTATAAACTCACACCAGCTGCCATTGCTTCTGGAAGAGCATGACCTGAACCCTTTCAGTGGGCAGATCTTCTCCATTCTGCTCTGCCTGCATTGATGCGGGACCAGATGCATGGTAACTTTTGCCTATGGGTCCAACCCACCTGAATTGTTCCATCTTTTGGAATGAACATCCATTGTTCATTCTTTTCGTCCATCCCTGGGGTTCCCATGGTGAAGAGCAGGGATGTGTGCCTCAGGCTCCATTGTCATACGTCTTCTGTGTCAGCTCAGATAGCATAGCTGTACTCACAGATGTCCTTCTAAGCAGGGAGAATGACCTGTCTGGATCAAGTGGCAGAATGATAAGCCCACATATGAGAAGATCCAGTGGGAGGAATAAATAATTCATATCTCTGGTCCCAAGATCCCATTGGCCCGCACAAAGTATTTTGCTTGGCTTTGCCTGTTTCATTCTAATGGTTGGTACCTGGGGTGATACTTGTGCCCTGGGGATTGGCTTACTGCGGTCCACCTGTCCTTCACCACTTGCTAGTATGTTACTTGTTGTAGTGGCTTCTGAGGGGTTCTTGCCTAAATGTGGCTTACCATTAGCAGTGATTGTAGCTTGACCCTTCAGAAAATCAGCAAGAGCATTTCCACATGCATCAGCCCTTCCCCGTTTTCTACTAGCAACACCGTGTTCTCACTTGCCCACAGCATCTGGCTTAACCTACTGTTGAGACTTGTCCTCCAGCTGCTTGAAATGGCATTGAGGAGAGCATCATTCCTACCCAGATGTCTCCTCCTGCCTTCAGCTCCTCGTCATATGCCTCATTTTCATTTCCTCAGGCACTTGCTATTTATAATTACTTTATTTATAAAACACTCTGAAGGTGGTGACTGTTTATTACCGTGAGCCTGACAGCCTGTTTATTCCCATGTGCTTCTCAGAGTGGTTGTTTTTGAGGGAGGACTGGGTCAGAGGAAAGGTGACGCAGTGTGGAGCACAGGGGGACCACAGACATCCCTGGGAGTCGGGATAGCCAGGCCGTGGCACAATCAAAGAGGAGGAGAGGAGAAACTGCAAGAAAACAGGGGTGTCCTGGCACTGACAAGCAGTGGCATGAGGGTGGTTAATGCACAAAGGTGGCAGTGCTCCAGCCACACACCATTCAGTTCATGTTTTATAGCTTGTTGAGACACAAAGTCAGTACTGGTCCACTGAGATTTCTGTTATCTCTGCTTCTCTTGATGACTTTGCACAAGCTTCAGAGACCCCACAGAATATTTCCGTGTCTGTAACCGTGACCGCTCACAGGCTTTGTGCTGCTGACAAGATTTGGTACCTCAGGATAGAGAAACACCCCAAACTGAAACAATGAGTTTATGTTTGTCGCAGAGGCACTGGGGAGTGATTCCCCTCTGTACCAGAGCACGTTCAACAGCCAGAGCACTTTGGTACAGTGCCTTGTTGTCTGCTTTCCTCTTGATACAAGTTGAGGTTGAAAAGAAAAACCACAACAACCTCTTGGCCTGCCCATCAGAATGAAAGGGGAACCTTCTTTCAAGGGTGCAAGCCACCAGACCTCTCTGCTTTAATGAGGAAAATTCACCATGGTAATATATCCTTCAGCCCAGATCTTAGTAAGAGTTTGAGGACCCTCTTGTCTCTTGGGGGACCTCAAAGAGAAGTTGCGTGAGGACATGCAAAACCTCTCCCACAAACCTACACCAAGAATTTGTGCAACTTAAGAGAGCAAACCCCCAAAAACCACACTACACAGACAAGGAAAAGACAAGGAAAATTCTCTTTTCCTCAGACAATAGATGTGTAAGAAAATCCCATTGTTTCTTCCAGGCTAGTCTTGTTGTAAATCTTGAAATTTTTTTAGCTTGAGACTAAGTTACATAAGTGTATGTAAGCGAAGATAGTCACAAAAGTAAACTTGGTCAGGTTCCAAATTATCAAACTGGTTAAATTGATTCCAGCTCATTAAACTGATGTCCTTAAAATGCAAAAAGTAACTGGTTGTCACCCTGGTCATAAGAGACTTTACCTGGTGAGCTAATGCATGTGCATGTGGACATTAAGGTGCATAACAAATGGGATGGAAGATTGTGGTACAGAGGCTTCTAATGTTGATATAGAAAGCAGGGCCCATCCCACTGTCAGTTGGGAAACGGTGTGGAATTAGTCACCCCAGCTCAGAAGCAGGAATGAGTATTTGGGGAGAATTGAGGAACTGCCCAGGAAGCTGCACAAGGACCTAGAAAACTCTCATAAGAGGAAAGACTGAAGAAATGGGAGTTACTTGAGATAAATGGGAAACTGTAGGGTTTGTGGTATGAAATAATGAATGATCTAGAGAAAAACAATAATGATTTATAAGGTGCCCTGATTGTAACATGGAATTGCTCCGGGAAATTAAGGAGGATTATTTGAAACTGATAATATGAATAATTTTCACATGCTGTGATTAATTAGTCCATGAATCTTGCTTTCAAACTTCAAAGCCCAGCAGTATTCCCAAATGGCTTGGCATTTTTGTGAATAAGACTTCACGGTGTATTTATAGTACATGTTCAGAAGTTGCAGAGTTTTAAAATCTTGTGGTTTTGTTGAGGCCCATCTCAGTGCAAGGCCTTAGGAAAGGCAAATGGTTCTTCACCACTTGTTTCAGCTACTTGTTTTTCTGATACTTCTGGTGCTGAAATAATACAGCAACTTCAAGAAAGATGTCCAAATGTGAGCATGTCCTAGCTGTGAAGATCTGGGAGCCTGCAGTCTGAAGGTGTCTCCTCAGTCATCTCAAACATACTTGAAGTGATTAAAAGCAGACTGCTCACATAATCGTAGGATGGTCTGGGCTGGAAAGGACCTTTAAGTTCCAGTCTCCCTGCCATGGACACGGACATGGATACCTTTCACTAGACCAGGTTGCTCAAAGCCCCATCCAACCTGGTCATCCTTTTGGTAGACTCGGTTGGTCTCTTGGAACTGTGACTGCTCTTCCAGTACAGAGTCAAGGATCATCCCTATTTGCCCTCCTTTTTTGCCCAGTGAATAAGTCTATGCATACCCTTCAGCCCAACATCCTCAGCAGAAGACCTTGGCTAATCCAGGGTTATCAGATTTAGTTAGACTCTTAATGCCCTGTTGAACCCAGTCATTCCAAGTCTAATTAGCACATGAGCTGTCTTGTGGAGTGATATCCTAAAATAAACTGTCCTGAATAGAACTTCACAAACTGAGTTTGGTCTGGGTTGCCAGCCCCTACAAGGGATACATTTCTCTCTCAGAAGAGAAGTATGTGTAATCATTAGGAGTGTCTGGTCTGATTCATAAGTATTTTATTAACATTCTGGCTTGCCTTTTGTTAGTTCTGTTGCATGGAAAATATTCTGTTACATAAACTGATGCTGTGGTTTAACCCAGATCCTCTTGAGTTCTGCCTTGCCGCCAGCCATGCAAACATACAAGCACACCCACACATCAGGAGGACGCTTAGAGAGAGGTTGGTAACTGGACCAAGGATCTGAGAATACTCTTTTACTTGAGCAGAATGAAAATCTTGGGACCAAGGGTTGGCAAATGGATTAGGAAATGCGATCCTCTCCCTGCCCTAGACCGAGGACAAGCAATGAAGTCTAATACCCGTATATTCAAAAAGACTGACAGATAACTACTATTGTGGTGTGTAATTTGGTGTGGAGTGCACGTGGTTAGAAGCCCTAAAATTTGCAAGAATTAAAAAGAAAAAAAAATATTCTGAGAGATGATGTGAAGTGTCCTTCTTTGCAATGTAAACAATTCTCATATGAAGGAGACTGCTTGTTGGGCAGTCTGACCGTGGTCCAGGGATTTTTTTCCCACATCAGGCACTTCTTGTCTCATCTTCCTGGGAATCATTGTTCCTTTTTTGTTTTTACCCACACTGAACTCTGCTGAAGTGATATCCAGACAAGAATGCACAGAACCTGTTTGTTCAGGGACTTGGCCAAAAAAGGGTCAAGAAATGCACAGTCTTAACAGTAATCAGGCAATTTCCATTTTCAAATCTGCGTGCTACAGGATCTTTTCCTCCATCTTCAAGGGATTGCAAAATCCAACCTGTGGTCTAAAAGCAGTTGGGTATCAGTGTTGTTATTACTATATATATTTATGTATTAATTTGTAACTGCATGTGGTCCTGATGTCCTTCAGAAGGCAGGATAAATTTCATGCATTGATCTCATCATGCTGCCTTTATTGAGCTGATAGTCAGCATTTTTGCTTCCTACAATGCTATCTTTCCCAAATCAGGGAGTTGTGAGCCTCCAGGCCTTTGGATTTCTTTCTGCAGTGGAGACACAGAAGATGTCTTGCTGTGTATCCAGGTATTGCTTTTGGTCATGGTAGAACAACCGTAGGTTAGGAAGGGTTAAAGTCTCCTGCAATCTTAGCAGGAGTCAGCTGTTGGACACAGCTGCTGATTAAAAAAACATTTAGAGGTGTACTGTGAAGAGGAACATCTAGTAAAATCAGGCTGCTGCTGGGATGTGTTCTGTTTGTGCCTGATTTCAGAGCTCCTGATTTGTTTGCACGCAGCGTGTATTAAATTCTGTGTAGGATTGCATCATTTAATACAGCTCTGCAGATGCAGGCATTCTGGCTGCCTGGCAGAACTGATATCCATCACTCTTAGGTAATGCCATACCTTCATTGGTTACCTAGACGTGGTAGCAAACCACTGCTCTGTTCAGTCTGAAAATAATCCTGCTGGAGCTTTTTGGCTTCTCTAGGTGCTTTATTTATAGTGGCCTGAGGGGTGATATTTTTATTTCAAGAACTTGGTCTGCTGTGGTTTTACTTCACTCTCCCATAGCCACCTTTGCTGCCTGTTGTGCTTTCGCTATGTTGCTGCATGAGGATGTACATCTGTAATCTGCCATCCCAGAGATGTTTGGTTTTCGCTTGATAGTGAGTGATTCCTACATATGTGGTGCTCTGGGCTGAACAGACAGTAAACATCATTTTACAGCCTGTTTAACTGAATTATCTTAAGTCTGAATTCCTTATTTGTTAGGTTTCTCAAGTGGTCACTGATGCTTTTGTCTTGCAGGGAGGGTTCAGGATTGTTTTGCAGCTGTGATTCCTGCAGCACATGGTCTGGACAGGCATGCAATGCCAGTTTTAGTCCCCATGGAGAAGAAGCCAGTAGGGAAGATATGCCACCATGGAGTGGCTGGAGCCTGTATGGATGTACTGACCTGTTCTGCAGCCAGGTCTTATTCACTGTGAAGGCAAACCGTCTTCGTCCATTTTAGGACTTAGCTCGTCTCTTTTCCCCAACTCATGGAAGTGGTAAGGGATCTAGAACTACTTGAGGTAGAGCTCTCCTCGTGCTTTGTTTTGTGCAGATTAGACTTGCTTCTGAAATTATCCTTGTATAAGCTTTGGATAAGCAGGTCATCTCTGTTGCCATGGTCTGGGCAACACTAAATTTCCTGAAGCCAGATTCCAGTAAATGTTAGGGAAGAAAATCCAGTGGAAAGGATTTGTGATGTCTCTTTAAAAGGTCATTCCAGAGTATAGTAATTATAGGGATGCTACGGATCTCTAGCAAGCCCTGAAGTCTCCAGTGCTGTTGAGAACATTTCCATCTTTATGAAGCATTTGTACTCTCTCCATCTCTTGGTGTCATTTCAGGAGCCTTTGCCCTTGCAGTGCACATCTGAGCAAGAATACCTGCTCTTTCACCTTTGAAACATATGACAGACTTGTGGGGCAGTTTTACCATCCTGTCTGCCTGCAGGTGCTGGTCAGAGAGCCAGCTTTGATTGCTGAAGCTGAGCTGAGTTTGATGCCTGACTCCCTCAGCCAAACACTCCATGTGCTGCATCCTGTGGCTGTTGCGGTGGAGTGTTTTGAGCTCATGGATCCCAGGTATAGAAGTTGGTGGGAAAACCTTCCATCCACACTTCTGCTGGCTTTGGCTCAGTTTCACCTGCAGCTTTGGGCTGTGATTTTTGTCACCATTCAGCTGCAACTGCTGGTTCCTGGGGTCCTCAGTTGGGCAGGTCTGTAAAAGGAGCACATTCATGAGGCAACCAGCTGACTGTCCTGCTTTGACACAATTCACAGAATCATACAGTGGCTTGGGTTGAAAAGGATCTCAAAGATCACGTAGTTCCAGGCCCCTTGCCCTGGACAGGGAAGCCACTCACTAGGCCAGGATCACTAAGCCTTGGCCAAAGATTTGCAGCTAGGTAATCTTAGCATCCTCAGACACTGATTGTGCCCAGCAATTTCATATGCTTAAAGGAATTTTTTCTTTTTGCTTTGGTTCTTGCGTGCTCTGGTGACCCTTCAACAGCCAGGCTCCAATACCCAGGCAGATCCATTTTTCCAAATGGAATTGTGTGATTTCTGCTCTTGTAAGATCTTCAGTAAGCTTTTAGAGTGCTCAGGCAGAAAGGTGCTATACAAGCATAGTCCCTCCTCCTGCTGCTGCTGCTACTAGAGTGTCTGTGATAAGAAAGGATTTACTGTGTCTGCAGTTTAATTCAGCAGCAATTTCTGTGTGATATGAACAGCTAGAAACATCAGAATCTTTTTCTTCTCTACGGATTTGCATAAAGTAATTAGGAGCATATGTGGTGGGGGCTGGGACAGAATGGCTGGTGGGGAGGAGGAGGAGGAGGAGCAGGTTCCATCCCAGATCACCTCAGTGGATGCTGTGAGTCATGCCCTGTAAATGGCTTTTACCCAGTGCCACATGCCAGATGATGAGTCACGGAGCAAGGGAGCACTGAAATGGGAGAAACTGGTTCGGTCACTGTCCTGGCTCCTGTGATAGCTGGTGTAGATCTGCTGCTCGAGCTATTTCTGGTGTCTTGTATAACTAAATGCACAGAGCAGCTGGGCCATCTTTTCCTCTGACTGGGAAGCAGTACCTGCCTCATGCTGGTTGTGTCATGGTATCAGGAATACACAAACTACACCTATTGGTTATTTTCATCTCTGCTGGTGAATCCCTCATCCCTGACCTGTGCAGCTCCTTGCTGTGAGGAGCTCAAGGGCTGTGACTGACTGTCACGTGCTGCAGTTTCCATTCGGAATACATCATAATCCTATATGGTTCAGAGATGTAATGATACATTAATCATGGGCTTAGTCAGACTGGAAACCACTGGAAAAAGCCCTGGCCAAGGCAGCACCTCTTTGTGGAAAGAAAAGGGAAGCGGTCCTTTTAGGAATCACTGCTCAGCACCATGAAAGAAACCAGCCCGAGCTGAGGCTGAAATTTAGTGTTTAGTGATTTCTATGTTGCTGCAGCCCCCTTTAAACATCAAGTTCTTCAATGTTCACCCTGGGACCATGCAGACCACCCTCACTATGCTCCCTGTTTCCCGAGGCAGGGAAGAAGAGCTGGAGGTTTAGGATGAGTCAAAGAACTAGTATTTCCTTTTACACCTTTTCTTTTATTAAACACACTGGATGATTTAATAAAGAGTTTAATGAAGGTGTGAATTTGACAGATGATGTATTAGCTGGCAAGAAATAAACAGATGTCCAAACAAATGCCACTAACTAGTACAAGAATTTGCAGGCTTCCTCAGCTCCACCCTCTGCTTGTTCACCCTCATGGTTCAGATGCATCACCGCGCCACTCATCCTTTGCGACTCACCCCATCCTCTTCTCAAATGCTGCTCCCTGAGTGGCCTCCAGATTCCTGAAATTTCCTGATAAGATTTTCTTGAAGAGCATTCAATACTTTCTGGCAGCTTTTGGAGTGGCAGAGGGTGGTGCAGGGACAAACTACAGTACTGGTGCTGGGTATAGTGAGCGCTGAGATCCCCCCTGAAGACACTGTCTGAAGAGTGGCTTTCAGTTTGGATTAATCTCCTGGCCCTTTTGCCTGGAGTTAGACATACAGGGAGTAAACTGAATATATCTGTCCCCATGGAGCCAAGGGGAGGTGTCTGTATTGTGGCCTTGTCTGCAAGATCACACAAACCATTGCTTTTTGCAGCATTTCTGCTGGTGCTTGTTTTGTAGGGCTGTGTGGTTTCTTCAGGCATGTTTATGCAAATGTGCTGTAGGAGTCAGGGATTCACATGGAGCAGCTCTCAGAACAAGCAGCTCCAATACAATAGGATTTTTTCAGCTTCTTCTGTGAAACTGAGTGCACAGCTTTTAACCCTGTTTTTCTGTCTTTCACCCTTGCGTGACACGATGAATCCTGGTCCGTCTGAGGAAGAGGCTGATGACACTGAAAGCACTTACAGAAAGAGGCAGCAGGAACCCTCACAGTTAAAGATTTGCTTTGGACATTCAATTTTGTAGGTGAAGTGACTAGTTTTGTAGGAACAGTAATCTGTTCAGAAAAGCCATCCTCCAAAAAGCCAGCATTGCCTCCAGCTGACAGTTCTGATGATCTTCCTCCTGCCTCTTCATCCTCTGTGCTCTATGTGCAGTCTTTTTACATTTAAATCACATTTATTTCTTGTATCTCCACATGCCTGCTCCAATATTACATTACATTTTATGAGGGAAGCTGTGTCCCTGTGTGTTGAACCCTGTCATCCTGCAGCAGAGAGCACTGAGCAAAGAGGGATGTTAAGCATTCAGCAGCAAAACTCCAAAATTGTGGTTGGAGCCGTAAGAGGTAGCAGGGTGCCTGAAGATGTGTGCCACCACACCTAACTCATCAGTCCCTGGAGGCAAGGCTGGTGCTTACACCAACCCTCCCACTTTAGAGCCAGATCTGGTGGCCTCTGCATCTTCTCAGTAGTGTTGCAGAGGCAGGAGTCTGCAATCCAGAAACCATGAAGCTGCACCGAGCATCTTTAAGTTAGCACAAGGTCCTCAGTCCTTGGGGTGTGGCAGAAGAGGGGTTTGAGAGCCTCTCTGTAGTGCTCAGCAAGGGCTTAAAAGGCGTGAAGTGCAGAGCCTTAAGGATTCTGCATGCTCCTGTTCCCTGCAGCATGCTGCCTGCTCTCTGAAGCGCAGATATGACTTGGTAGGTAGCTCTCAGATCAGTGTTGAACCATCCTTTGTTGCTTAGCACTCACCTGCTCTCTACCTAGAGCTTTGCTGTAGCTAAGGAGTTTTGTTTTGTGTATTTCTATACATGGGGCTACAAATTATTCCTGAGCAATTGCACACCAAACGTAGGTGTCTCACAAAAAGCCATCCTTTCTGCTCTGTATTAGCTTGACTGGAATGAAGCATCTGTGGGTAATGAAATGTGAGGCCCTCACCTTCTCCAGGTAACCCCTTAGCACCTCAAAAATGAGTAAACAACTGAGTAAGCAACCCATATCTCCTGTGTTGCAGCAGATGGTGTCGGTATGGAGAAGGCTAGAATTTTGCTGTTGGAGAATAAAATGGCTGTTGTACTGACAGATCTAGGGTTGCAGTGCTCCCTGCATGCCTCCCTGCCTTGCACTGCCATGACATGCTTTTCCAGGCAGGGATCGATGCTGGATGCTGTGTTTGTTGTTGTATGTGTAGCATTGAGCAAGATTCAGCACCCTGTGGGCTTGCGCTTTAAATGATAAGAAGAACAAACTGATCTGGCAAAAAGCGTTCAGGTATGAACTGCATATCCACATCTGAAAATTTCCTGTTGGAAAGGGGAGTGAGGGCTTTACAAACAACTGAACAAAGAGCTGAACAAAGCCAGCAGAATCTGAAACTAGTCTGCTTCCTGCATTTTATTCCCCAGTGTCTATCCCAGCCTAGCAGACCCTGAATAGGAAGAGGAAGAATCCTTCTACTGTCTTCCAGAATAAGAGAGGGAGAGTCAAGTGGTGGTAGGGCCAGGGAGAATGCTCTGGTGTTGTGAACTGAATAATCCTTGCACTGGCAGTGCTGTTGCCAACCTTCCTGCATTTCTAAGTCAGGAGGAAGGGAAGAGAGGTGTTGCAAGGGAGAGAGACGGAGTATCTAGGGCACAAGATATCATGCCTGTCCCTAGAGAAGCCATCAGAATGTCTCCTGGCAGGAGCTGTCTGCATGCCACCTGTGATGCTGGACCTCAGAGCCTTGCTTGGGGCAGGCTGTGGGTGCAGGCAGGATGGGCATCCGTCTGCTGCAGCATCTGTGACAGCCCGGGAATCACAGTCCTCCCTGGGAGCCTGTGCTGCCACCGAAACCAAAATGCTGGGCAGAGCCGTATGTTGCAGCCAGAGCACAGGAGAGACAGCTGGGAAATGGCTGCGTGTCAGCTCTGACATTTTGCCGTCAAATGTCAGAGTGTGTCTGTGCAAACCTCGTCCTCCCACAGCAGCTTCTGCACTGACGTGAATTGTGTGCTGCTCGGCAGGGCTTGTCAGCAGATGGGTGCTGGGGCTGGGAGCCGGCTCCAAGCAGCCATTTTCCAGAGGCAGTGGAGACACGGTGCTTCAGCAGTGAAGTGTGCTGCCATCATGGTCTGTATCCTCAAAACAATGCTTTTCAGATATGGCAGCACTGGAAATATGGCAAAGCCTTGTGGAGAGATGTTATCTGAGCATTACAGTCAGCTGCAAGGGCACTAACAAGGGCAGGGATGGCCCATCTGAGTAGATAAGCACTGGGGGACCGGCTTTTTTCCCAAAATGCTTGGGAGGTGGGGGGAGGCAGGGGCAAGAAGATAGGATAAACTTCTGCTGAGTTAAATAAAAATAAACTCAGATAAACTCAGACCTCCCATTGCGCCATCAGTGGTGCACAGGGTCCAAAATGGGGCATGAACACTGCCCCAGCCACTGAACACCCACTTTCAGCACGTGTGCGTGTGTGTGCTCTAGGCTCAGGGTCAGGAGCTACTGCTCTCCGCAGTAGGTCTTGAACAGTGGGATCTTGGGAATCCTTGATGTAAAGGATCTACCCCAGGATCCATGCTGAGTACAGACTCATTCCTTTCAAGCTCTGTGGCAGTGGCTGTGGGAAAGGAGCCAAATGCTTGTAAGAGGGAGGAGTCACTAAAAGGGGTGTAAAGGTTAATATGGGTTTTAGGGAGAGGTTTTAGGTGAGGGAGAGTTCAGGGTCACACAGTAAATAGTCCAGCTGGATGTAGTCCAAGTGGTCAGGGAGATCTCTGTTCTTCAGGGCCTAATCCTGGGTGAAACATCCCAGCAGCAGCAGACATGTAGATGAGTATCCCCACCTTGTGAGTCTCTGATAGTATCTACCAGAAGGCCTGTCTGTTCTCTGACACCGGTGTTAGCATTGAACTTTGCATTATTGGGTTTTTACTGTAAACACTAGCTCTATTTCCATCTTTGTATTTTTATTTCCTGACAGCATCATCCTGTGTCTGTGAAAAGCACTACTATGTGTGGGAGGAAAGTACTTCTTTTGATCATCTTTTTATCGTCTCATAATTGCTATTCTTACACCTTGAAGCTGAAAGAACTGAAGTTTCTGATGTTTCTGTTTAGCTGTCTTACTGCTTACGCTCTTGTTCTAACTTCACTTATCCCACATTTCTCAGTTTCACTCGTGGGCTCCCATGTGCCTTTGCAGCTCTGCTCCAAATCCATTATTGCTCCTTAGTCACAAAAGCTGGGGTAAGGTAGGCAAAGGCCACAAGAATCCCACCTTCTGAGGTCTGAAGGTCAGTGGTGGCAGCAGACCTGAGGTCCTGGAGTCCAGAGCAGGATCACAGGATGCAGTTTGCAAGGTGAAGTGAACACTGAGGATGCCTGGATGAGGTAGGGGATGTGTATTGCTAACCGAGGGTGTTTGGGCCAAGGTTTTCAGAACAAATGGTGGATCTGTGAGAGCACCAGGTCGTTTTTTAATCTCTCAGGATCATTCTGGATCACTGTTGTGTTTTGTGGTTTCTCTCTCTCCTTGCTACCTTAGTCCTCCCATGCTGGATTCTCTGGTGTATAGAAGGGAAGGCAAGTCTGTTCTGGAAGAACTTGCAGGCGGACCTCCAGGTTAGGTGGGGAAGGAGAAACTAGTATGTCCACTGTGCTTACATGTCAGATGCTGGTGAACATCTACAAGAAGGATGAAGAAGGACTTCTGACATGAGCAGGTAGTGATAGGACAAGGGGAAAAGGCTTGGAACTGAAAGATGGTGGGTTCAGGTTAGATATTACGAAGAAATTCTTGAGTATGAGGGTGGTGAGGCACTGGAACAAGTCACCCAGAGAATTTGTTGACACCCCATCCGCAGAAGTGTTCAAGGCCAGGTTGGATGGGGCTTTGAGCAACCTGGTCTAGGGAAAGGTGTCCCTGGCCATCATCATCATCTCTGGAACGTGATGGTCCCTTCAGCCCAAAGCATTCTGTTATTCCTCTGGCTTTAAGAGAACATGATATTTACTGAACACAGAGGGAGTGGGGCTATTAGTGCCCTGCCTGTGTGGCTCCTGGGACTGTGGCAGTTGTGAAGTGCAGCAGGTAATACAATAAGCAGTAAATACCATAGATAAAGTGGGAGAGAGCTGTGAAACAGTCATCTCAGAGCACAGGGGGAACCAGTTTGAGCAGAAGCCGGTGTGCTGTATTGGACCTATTTACCATCAGCAGTGGCTCCCCATGGCCCCACTGAAGTCATCTGCTGCTTTTCACTGAAGAGGCCTTTGTGTATGTAAGTAGTTGCATACTTTGGCATGCTCCCCTGGCACCATTAAAAGGGTCAGGACCTCATGGAGCCTTCTGAATTTCAGAGAGGAATGGCTGTTGCTGCTTTCTTATTCCAGTCTGATCCTACTTTCCTGTCTCTGACTGGACTTGTATGTTTCAGATGTTGCAAGACCTTTCAGAGCATTTCCGTATTTGGTTTTTGAAGGAAAGTTCAAGGTACCTAAGAAGAGAGAAAGATGTTTAATCCAGTGAGAGAAGGTAGACTGCTCTCACCAGAGTGCAGTGCTTCACTTCAGATCCTGTGCTGTTTTCCTGTGAGCACACAGTGCCATCTGCAGTGAGGCCTTTGTTTGGCCCAAAGCCTGTGTAGCCCTTTGGCCATGTGACTGAAATCAGTTACTTACTTCAGATAACTTTGAGAGGGGTCAGGTGGAATCACAAGTGTCGTCTCAGGAGCCTCCAGGGTGGGTGATGTGTTTGTCTTACATTGTGATGGTTTGTTTTCCTCAGGAAGGACCTCGTCCTCAGGTACTTGTGGTAACAAGTACCTCTCTGTTTGATCCTTGTCAACATATGAAACCTTCAGTCAAACCAAGGATGCTTTAAATAGTCACTGCCTTTCCCGAGAGGTGACTTCCTTTGTGATTTTGTCTCTCTCTAGGTATCTGAATTCCCTCATGAGAAGTGTCCTCCCTGCCTCTCATGTGCAGCTTTACCTGTTCATGGGTGGTACCAGCTTCACTGATGCCCTGAAGAGCATTCCTCACCATGGATAGTCCACCCAAACTGACTGGTGAGACACTGATTGTCCATCACATTCCTCTGGTGCATTGCCAGGTCCCTGATAGACAGTGCTGCTCCGTGAGCAAAAGGACCAACCCCTTCTGCCAGCCAGAGCTCAGCATTACACGGAACTCTGCCCTTCCAGACAGAGACCTTTCACAGACTGACTCCTTGGTATACAGTAGCTTTCTCCAGACCTCTGAAACCTCAGCAGAGGCCTCAGACAACAAAGAAGGAAAAGCAAGGGATCTCATTGTCCCTGGTGTCAGTAAGCGACACAATCCTTTCCTGCTGAGTGAGGGTGAAGACCTCAGCATTTTTGGGGATGACTTGGGTCAAAAATCCTTCCACCTTCACAACTCACTTGTCGATGGCAAACCTCCCTTCAATCTGCAGGAGCTGGCCCTGCCCCCTTTCCACCTCCATGACTCCAACCACATTGTGAAATCGTGGAACATGGCCAGCCGGTCCGGTGTGGTGGATGGGCAAGAGGACAAAATCAGCAGTGACGACATCCAGAAGAGGAACAATGCAAACAGGTGTCATCAGGCCTCAGAACGTATGGAGCTGGATGAATGCAGCTGCCACCGTGGCAGCTCCTCCAGCTTCTCCTTCGATGGTAGTAACCAAGAGTGGAACCAGAACACAGGTGAATCCCTGAGGAATCAGGATGCCCTGCACAGCCGGACGTGCAGCTGTTCCAGCTCGGAGATCCAGCACTGTCGGTGCTACAGTTCATCAAGTCAGTCTGAAGTGATTGACCAACAGATGGGCTACATCAGTGACTCTTCCTGCAACAGCTCCGACGGCGTATTGGTGAACTTCAGCGCTCTCTACAACAAAATGAATGGCCAATCTCAGTCAAACCTGAATTCAGCCAACCTGTCCTGTGACTCTTCCTTCTGCAGCCACTCAGACACAGGAGCTTTTTACCTGGATTTGCATTCATCTCCCACAGAATCCAAGATGTCCTGTGAGTCGCATCACCCAGAGAGTTCAGGGAAGGTGTGTGGATGTCAACACTCCTCCTCACCTGTCCTTGATGCTAACTGCAACTCCTACCACCTCCACTGTGAGCCTTGCACTTCAGAGAGCTCTGACCTCACTGCCTGCTTCCAGAGCCAAGCACGGCTCGTTGTGGCTACTCAGAATTACTACAAGTTAGTCACATGTGACTTGTCTTCCCAGTCATCCCCCAGCCCTGCAGGATCTTCCATAACTAGCTGCTCAGAAGACCAGACCAAGGGCAGCCCAGCCCAACCCACAGAATACTATCTGTTTAGAAGGCCCGACCTGAGACAAGAGGAAGGCAATGTGGAGTGCAGTGAAGAGGAGGCAAAGGGAGAATCCACCCAGAACACGATTGAGGGTCAGGTTTATGTCAATGTGTCACCACCGAACCTCAACACAAGCCGGCAGCGCTCCAGGAGCTACGATCAGAACTTGGACAGGAGTCCCAGCAGCAGGCTGGGCTCCCTGGAGCGCATGGTGAGCTGTCCGGTCAAACTGAGTGAAAGTCCAGCAATACCCATCCAGAGTTCTCCCCCAAAGAGAGTGACGTCTTTCGCTGAGCTGGCTAAAGGACGGAAAAAGAATGGCATGTCCCCACCTCTCCGGTCTAGTGGTGATTCCTCCTTGGAGTTCTCTCCTATACCTGAGACTCAGCGGGATTGCCCAACCTTTCTTGAAGAAAGAGCTCGGCGGAGCCAGAGTCTTCCACCCATGCCCTTCGTCCATGGCCTGAACCGGAGCTGCGAGGGCTTCTGTTTGAACCACGCTTTTGGGGACAGCCAGGCTTTGTGTTCCACCAAGGACTCGGTCTCCAGTGAGAAGGTCCCCAGTGGGCATGGGGCAGGTGAGCAAGCCTCTCTCTCCCTGCTGACGGAGGCAGATGCCAGCTTCTCGGGTGGCTCTGCCGGTGGCCACGGACAAAAAGATGTTAGAGCCCGAGCAGACGGTAAGGAGCCAAACTAGGCAGAACGGAGAAGTAAAAAGAAAGGCAGCTCTTTGGGATATGAGGGGAGCTGCAGGGGAACCTGCATGGTGATAGGAGACCAGTGCCTGTGCAGTTTGGTTCCTAATCTGCCTGGTTCCTGGCGTTTTTCCCTGGGGCAAAGCCTTGCTGTGCTCATTTCAGACTCATATCAGTGCAAATGTCTTGTCTTTGTATTACTAAAGCCTCTTGAGGTTTTGTTCAAACCTTTCATATCATGTAAGGGAGGACATGACGTTAGCACTTCGAGTCTGTGCAGTTTGAAGGGTTGTCTCCCTTCCAGGTATTTACTGCGCTTACCCATGAGAACCACCTGCCCTTAGCTCCTAAGACAGAGATGTGAAGATGATCAGCAAAGTCATGTTCACAGCAGATGAAGGGACTTTTTTAAAAAGCCTTTCCTCTTTGGAGCTACTTGGGGCAGAAGTGGAGAGATGGAGACTGCATAGCCAGCAGTCTCCTCTCCATGCAGGTTCAAGGACTTCACACAGTCTCTGCTGGGACTTACAGTGTGAGTCCTGCAAAGACTAATCTGTGTGCCTCTGCTGGAATATCCTGGTTATATCCTCCACAGTGCTTTGGATTATAGCAAAGGTTCCTATGGAGAATAATTGTCACAGTTACCTCTGTACAAAAGCCTGTAATAGGTGAGTTTTACAACTTTCCACTTTGATATTGGTTTCACTTGTCCTTGTGAGGAAGCTGTGTGACACTCCTGTTGGAGATATGACCATTTCTGCAGAATAGCAGGAGAACTTTCTCTCTGCCCTAGACAGGTCTTGTACCTTCTGCGCAGGGAAAAGCCTGTCTAAAATGCTTTTAGACCAGACCACTGCAGTAAATAGCCCCTAAAATGTCAAAAAACAGACTTATCTCCATTTAAGGGCCTGAAGATTTCTGTCAGGAGATAAGGACATGTTGTTCATTTGCCATGGCAGGGGTGGGAGAGATTTTGGCCTTTGAAGCAAGAGTTTTTTAGGTATTGTCCTGTTTGTTTATTGAATGTGTATTTGGTGAGGGATGGCAGAGAAAGCAGGTCGCTTCTGCTCTGCATGGGAGCAGCCCTCTTATATCCAGAGGGAGTGCTTGGAAGTAGCAAGCACTGCTCAGGGAGGAGGGGGCAGACAGGACCTCTCAGGAAAATATATCCCAGCAGTTCCTGCCTGCCTCCCAATGAGGGAGGCATCACTGCTGTGCAAAAAGCTTCTGTCTGCAGGTGGAGATAGAGGTATATCTGCCTTGGTCCAGCTGAGAGCATCATGCAAGCCTAGAGGTTCTGAAAGGGAGTAGAGGGAAAGCAAGCCCTGCTAAAAGCTAGGGATATGAGTTAGCTATAAGGAGGAAGATTTGGAACACCCCGCAGGCAGCAGGTAACATTAGGGCTGATCAGTCAGGGATCAGTCAGCCCCATGGGTGCATCCAGTGTTGTGTGTGTTGTGCGCTGAGTGCACAGTGTGTCACACTTCAGCTGTTTCCCTCGGGATCTTGTGGCCCCACCAGGCGCTGGAAGAATTGACACATAGGAGATAAGCCCATCACAGTCCCTCAGGACATCCCAGTGCATCATTTGCTGGAGCAGACCAGCACATTCCCAGGTTGGAAGCAGGATGTTGGGAATGTCCTGTTTAGGTCTGGTAGAGGCAGGGGGATGAAGTTCCAAAGGGGGGATAATTACAGGAGAAAGAAGAGGGAGGGTGAAGGGCAAGCAATCAGCCTTTGCAACAGCACCAATATATTGGGATGTGGGCCCAGAGCTGCAGTGCTATTGCATGTAATGCTTGTGCTCAGCTGTGCAAGTTCTCAGTGTCCTTTGGTACAAGAAATCTTACTGTACCACAGTGCACTGGGCCATGTCTTTGTGGTACTGCTTGGGCAGAGGCTGCTCAAGGGCGGGCACCTGACCCCATGGCTTTGTGCTCTCCAGGGAGCAAGGGAATGGGAAGGGATGTGAAGCTGGTGACCCTACCAGGACAGACAAGTTCCTGGGCAGTCTTCCAGACAGCTCTCTACAGCTGGAGACTCTGCATTTGAGGCCACACATCTTTACATTGCCATCTCTTGATGTGTGTAACCAGTTCAGACTGGAACCACTCTGAATGTTTAACTGGCCTCTAGCTCCTGCACATTGCCTTTTGCCTGCAGTCTGCTGGGCTGAGGATGGTTGTCCCTCTGCCCATGCTCACACTTTGTTCCCCTTTCTCTCCCTGAAGGTGGTGGCACAGACAGCAAGCCTGTGGTGCGCTACAGCAAGGACCAGCGCCCCACGACTCTGCCCATCCAGCCCTTTGTTTTTCAGCACCATTTCAGCAAGGCACCCAAGGCACGTGCCCTGCACAGCCATTTTGCTTCCAGCCTCTCCCAGCTCTACAGCTTGTCCAGCAACCGGCCTTCCAGCCAGCAGATCTCCTGTTCCCAGTCCTCAGCCTTGGCCAGCTCGGCAGAGCAGGTGGCGGTGGCGGGGAGCCAGGCCCATGGCACGCTCGTGACCCAGCGCTCGGCAGATGGAGCTGCCTCCCGCAACGATGGGGGCATTAAGAAGTCTGCCCCCGAAACAACCCGTCCATCCCCGCTGGGCAGTTACTCCCCCGTGCGATGCAACGTGCCTTTCTTCCAAAGCGTGGACTCCTCCTCCTCGCCTACTGCAGAGAGAGCTGAAGACAGCCAGCCGCCCAGGAGCAGGTCCTGCCCCATCTCTGCCAACCTGCTGCCCACGAGGTCATCCCCTGCTGTCAATGCCATGCAGCCCTCCAAAACCACCAAAGTTGATGCCCTGAGGCAAAAGGAGAACCCCAAGATGATTCCCAAGAAGGAGGCACCACTGGAGCCAAGCCCACCACTCTCTGAATACCGACTCCACAGTGGGTCCCTCCCGCCCCTCTCAATGGGTGGCATGTCCATGAGCAGAGTAGGAGGCCATGCAGATTCCCACTGGAGAAGTGGCAGTGAAAGCAGCAGCTCTGGCCCCCTGAGCAGCATGGGAATACGGCCTGTCAATGGTAGGTACCCATCCTCCAGGACCTGCTAGTCTGGAGTATCTCCAGCTCCCCGTGGCTGTGGCTGCTCCCTATAGTACCACTCTCTCTTATAGCCACAGGCCAGGATAAATTTGCATCTGGCTGCTGCAGAAAGACCTACACTAAAAGCATGTCTTTCCAGTCCCAACTCCTCCACTGTGTCTCATGGAGACGGGAGTGTGGGCTGCTGATCTTAATGCACCCCGTGCCAGGTGCTTGTATCCCAAACCTGCTCCCTCTGTGCCTGCAGCCACAAGGCCACCCAGGCTCCTGTGCTGCTCCGCCAGGCTGTGGCCTCCACCGCTCTCCATTTGTGTGTGCTAATGTCCTGAAATGTTGCTGGACTTCTGAGTAATGTGCTGTCTCTCTTTCTCTGTCCTCCTCCTTTGTCTCCTCTCTTCCTGTTTCCTCCCCATATCCTCCCATCTGCTCACATCCTCCTGTGTGGTGCTCACTGCCTGCGGCATCCTAGCGAACCACCTCTCTCCCCAAGCGCTGAAGTGGCGGGAGTACAGGCGGAGGAACCCCCTGGGTCTGGACCGCGTTTCGGGGCTGCCCAGCTTAGCAGGCAGCCTGGATAGGAGGCAGCAAGAGCCTCGTCTGAACCGGGGCAACCCCATCTTTGAGCTCCCTGGCGCTCTCAGCACCAGCCATTTCCACTGCAAGCTGAACGGTGCGCACCGTCTTTCTGCTGGGGGGGTCTTGGGAGGTGAGCTGGGGACTCAGGTTCAGGATCCTTTGGGACCCAGGTTCAGCCTGGATTCATCACTGCTCTGCCTGCTCAGAGCAGGTGGGATGATGCATCTGCTCACAGCGGGACTGGAGGGTTCAAGAAGAAGGTGAAAGTTGCCCCTCTGATGGCTAAAATCTGTGTGGAGCCTCCCTTCTTCTCCATGAGGTGAGAGTAGTCAGGTCCAGCCCTGGGCTGGATTGAAGGGAACAGTGAATGACACGAGAGCCTGCTCAGACCTCAGAAAGTGCTCCTTATCTGTGGTTAGCTTGTGATTCATGTCTCACACAGGAGTTTTGGCCCTTGGGGATTTCATTCTGTGCCCCACAGTGCCTGACCACAGTGCCCCAGCCCTGGAAGTGTACTGTCTGCTGGGCTGTAGCTTTCATAGGGCAGCTGACAACACTGGAGTGCTTGATGGGGCTCTGTCTTCTACATTCTTTGCCCGTAAGGCCTTCCTTGTCCTCCAAAACCTGTGCAGGAAGGGCTGACAGAGCAGGCTGCTTTTGACTGACCCTCCAAGAGTCCTGTGGGGAGAGCAGTGTGGTCTGTCTGTGGGAGGGAGAGCATTCTTCAGGTTAGTGTCCAGTGTCCAGTCATGGAGGGAATTCCTGAAAGGCCTACAGCTCACTCTGCAAACCCAGTTTCTCCATCCCTCCAAGGGAAGATGCCTAGCAGAGAGCCAGGGAGTCAACCAAAATTGAAGTCAAGCAAATGGAAGAATTCCTGCAGAAGTGATCCCTTGAAAACAGAGGGCATCCTAGAAGACAGGCAGCAAACATGTAGTTTATTGCCTGTGGATACCTGTGTGTGACAAGTAGGGATTCTCTCTGTGCTCACTTCAGACCCTGCTTGCTAGAACTATCCACAGCACAGAGGACAAAGCAGCACAGAGTCTGGTGCAGCAAGGTTTCCAATAACACCAGCTTCTTCCAGAGCTTGTGGGCCCCCAGTCAAGCTGGAGCCGGATGTGGGGTGGGCCGTGGGGGTCAACTGTGCAGGCACACATTGCAAAACATGGTTGGGGGAGGAATAAACCTGTGGCCTGTCCTAGCAAGTCTGGGATGAAGACTACTGCTGGTGCATGTTGGTTCTGGGAAAAGCAAATAATGTGGAAGAGGCTTTGGTGTGAGGGATGTGGGCTGATCCTTCTCCCCTCTGTCTTGGCACTGCAGGACAGTCTATGAGGCAACTCCAGCTTACCTACAATGACTTCTTCCCTGACTACTTCTCGCTAGCGGAGAAACCTCCCGCTGAGTTCTGCCTCTCCCCAGATGGCAACACAGAGTCCATCTCCATCGACCTGCTGCAGAAGAAGGGTGAGCCTGTGCATCTCTTGTGGATGGCAGTGTGGTGTACTGCAGCATAAAGTACACTTTGTATTTCTCTCTCTCTCATCTCACCTCTGTAGACATAATGACTTGAACTTTCCCTGCCCTTTTCCGCTGTAGCACTGCAACTGCATGTCCCCCTGGACTGACGGCTGTTTCATGGTCCCACCCCAGTCTCTGTATGCAGGGGTAGACCTGTGTATCTGTGTGATGTGGCAGATGTGCTGACCCAAGATTCTGTAATTTAGGTAAAAGGTTTGTTGGGTTCGTATGTGATAAATTATATTAAAGGATGGAAGAAAGGATTCCAAAGTAAGACAAGATATGGCTGTGATGGGACCCATGCTAGAGACAGGATGGGTTTTGCTATTTGACAGCTGTCTCATCATCATTTCAGAGGCAGAAGGGTTCCCATGCATTTGCCAGCTCTATGTTGGTGACTACCAGTGGCACCTTTCCCTTCTATCTCAGTTTTGTTCTCGCACTATACTGGTGCAGATGTCAGATTACACACCACCAGCTTGTTACTGACAATCGTCACAGAACTTGCCAAAATGCAAGGCTTCTGCCCTGCCACCCTGTGGCATCAAAGCAGCAAAAGACTCATTGCCTCAGATCCCATTTCTGCTGCCTCAAGGGATGGACTGTGGAGGTGATGCTTCATGTCCCTTGGGAATATTGACAGGTTGTCCTACTGTCAGGCTGATAGGTGAGTGTTGGAACCAGCAGGGACAGATCTGGGCAGGGATTAGGAGAGCCTCTGCCTGCTTTTGGCTGAGAGGGCCTGTGTGTAGACATGGGCTTGAAATGTCCCTGCCTGATTTCTCTGAGAAGTGTTTTGTCACAGTCTATCCTGGCAGCCCCTCTGGCAGCTCTCTGACTTGTTCTTTCCCTCTAGGTCTGGTGAAGGCAATCAACACTGCTGTTGACCTGATTGTGGCTCACTTTGGAACCAGCAGGGATCCCGGGGTGAAGGTATGTCTTGCATTCAGCATTCTGAGTGACATGGATATTATGGAGAAAGATTGGCCCTCCATTCTCTTCCAGTCAAAGACTACAGGGATCTATCAAAGGCAGTAGTTCCAAGAACAAACCAAAGAAAGGTGATGGCGTGCCATGCAGCAGATTGTAAATCTGTGACAATTCCTGCTGCATGGTGCTGGGGGTGCTAAAAGAGTACGTGTATTTAAAGGAAGATCAGAAAAACACAGGGAAGGGAAATTCACCAAGGTTTAGTAAAAACATAAGAGTAATGTCCAGCTTACACAGTCTCTTGATGTGAAAGTAGTTGTAGGCTGTGAGAGTATTAAGGGCAAATACTATATATGTTTACTCTGTTTTAAGTCTTTCTTATGTACTTATAATGGCTCTTTATAAGACAGAAAACCAGACCAGCTGGACTTCTGGTCAGATGCAGTGCACCAGCTCTTTTTTCTCACACAGTGGACAGTTGTCTCTCCTTCCTCCAGATGTCCCATGATTTTGGTGTAGCACTGTTGCCAGGGCACAGTGCACTGTCCCCCAATGCTCTGTGTCTCACAGGGCCCAATAATAATAAAAAAGTGCATCAGACATTGCCCATCTGGGACATGTGGGAATTCCCTATAGCCCTTACCGTGAACCCAGAGTGCATCTGTGGGGCTGGCTGGCTACGGCCTGTGCTCCCCTCATTTCCCATTTCTGGAATAACATATAAGCAGAGCAATTTTGCTTCTGTTTGTACCAGGCAGTGTTAGCAGTCCTGTGACACCCAGCAACATGTTTGTGGTGCCTCCTCTCAATGTTGAATGCTCTGTTTCAGGCAGGGGACTCTGGGGCAGCAATGTGACACTACTGGGACATGACAACTCCCCTGGCATGCTGTCCCCAAGGAGAAACCTGACTGGGACAGTTTCCAAACCTATTCAATCTTATCTCAGAGGCTAGAGTAATTTTGCCCTAATTAGGACTGTTGCTGATGCAGAGATTGCTGGACAACATAACCGGAGCTGTTGAGATTCCCACAGTTTTTTAAAAGACTTCACTGTGAATTCCCTATTCTTGTAGTGCTCGTTTGGGGAATAATTGCAACATTCTCTCATTACTTTACTTACCAGATGACGCTGTAGTTTTGGCCTCATACTTCATTAGGCATCAGTGTGCCAGGGGCTGAGCATTCACCTGTCAAAAGGCAGCACTTGCCCCTGCTGCTGCCGTGCTCAGTGGATCTGACAGGATTATTCCTGAGCCAGAAGTTCAGTTTCAGTTCAGGGCTTTTGTGAGCCTGTGCCAACTGGTCAGTATAATTCCAGCTCAGCTGGTAAAATCTGTGCCCTGAGCACCATTTTCTGACCCATTTGGAAAGACCCCTGGGCAGCTCAAAGACTATACGCAGCAGAATGTGTCCTTGTTCTGCTGGTGCTGGGCTCTTACACGCTTCCTCACCTCAACCTGAGCTCTGCCCATCTATTTTACCCTCACCCTGTTTATTTATAGTAATCCCTAGGAATTATAGCTTGACGTGTCATTGAGTTAAGTGTTCCTTAAGCCTTTGGTGCTGGTAGTTCCTATGTAGCTTTGCTGCTTCCTGCTCCAAAATTAGCAAAAAGAAAATGTACAGCAGCAGAAAAATCCCCTGCTCCTTTCTTCCTCCAGCAGGACAGCCTTGTTATACCTTTTGGCAGAACCAGACATCCCTTTTAATTGGGATATTCTCTTCCCAAGCTAGGAGGTTCTTTTCCCAAGCTGTTGCTTCTTCCCAATCTGGAAAAGACCTTGCAGGAAGCAGTCCAGAGCTGGTCTGTGAAGCACTGGGGTGAAGGGGAAGACCCTGAATGTTCAAGGAGCTGCTGAGCCTGAATGTTGCTTACTGGGTATCTGTAATAGGCATGTGGGGCAGAACTGTTCCCATGCATCTGTACCTTGAGAGAAGTCACCAACACTTTCCCTGTTGCCTGTTCTCCATTAGGCCAAACTTGGAAACAGCTCCGTGAGCCCCAATGTGGGGCATCTCATCCTGAAATACCTGTGCCCTGCTGTCCGGGACATTCTGAGTGATGGGCTCAAGGCTTACGTCCTGGACATGATCATCGGCCAGAGGAGGAACATCCCCTGGAGTGTGGTGGAGGCATCGACCCAGCTAGGTATGGATGCTGTGCAGCAGTGCCTGCAGCTGTGTGGCAGTTCTGTGTTGGTGCTGGGAGGTACTGGAGGAGATTCGCTGTGAGGATGAGTGTGCAGACTAATCCCCATTTCGTTGCATGGAACAGGGTGCTCATTGACTTTCTCTTGCAAGGCAGGAGAGACACTGCTCTAATCTGCCCAAATATTTATTGTCATTTGCCCTGAAATTTCCAAGTTCTCATATAGCAGGCCAAATCAATTAAAAAAATTAAAAAAATAATGTTACACTGATTTCTGTGTTGCACTGGGAAGCCTCTTAGCCTGACTGTGGCAAATCTGCAGCTTTGGGGTTATGTCTATGATTGCAGTCACACCAAATTATAAGCACCCACCACAATATTCTGTGATATTGAAACTCTCCAAGTTTTGGAGTTTGGGACAGACCACAACCCATCTCCCATGTGGAGTCTAAACATTGGGGTGGAGTGAGTTCACATTGGCATTTGGGGGAGAGGGTATGCACACACAGACACCCACACAATGTCTGTCTTGCCTTGATGCTCCTTCCCATGGTGCCATTTTGGCTTTGCTGACCACAACTAATCTCAACAATTTGCTTCTCTCCATAGGCCCCTCTACCAAGTTGCTGCACAGCCTGTATAGCAAGATCAGCCAGTACACAGAGCTCACCAACCACACGATGAGGTTCAATGCCTTCATCTTCGGCCTCCTCAAGTAAGCAGGACCCTGGGGCTGGCTGCGTGTCCCTGTCTAGGGCTGGCAGCACCTGCTGCTCCTTGACTGCAGGCTGACCATGAAAAAAACTTAAGAATGTGGAAAGCCACTTCCTAGAAGTAGGTGAGGGAAGGAAGAAGTGTCAGGGAGGCTTTAGGGAACTTACCTGTGAGCCTGAGGGAACTCCAGGCAGATCAAAACCTCCCCTGCCAGGTCGGGATTGAGAAGGGTGTGGCTGTAGCCAACTGAAGAACATTGTCCTGCTTGTTTTAGCGCCAAGACATTAGATGGGAAGGGTCTGTCTGTGCAGACATGCAAGGTTACACATATTATATGCATAAATCATGTAAATCCCTGTTTAAACTCCTGTTGCCTGGAGCTGCAGTGAATCCCAGACTGTGAGGCCTTGAAGGAGGAATTGTCCTGGTCCAGGACTCGGGGCTGGTCCTTCCATTTTGGATAAGGAGTGTGAACACTACACTCAGTGTTAAAGAGAGGAAGGCAGCAATGCCTTTTTGTGGGTGAAGGAATGAGCGCTGCTAGAATAGTGTTTCCCTGCTCCTCTCCAGTGGTTAGCAAGACCTCTGGCAGTGGCAGCAGAGTCCCTAAGATTTCCAAATATTAGAGAACCCCTAGAAGCAGGAGCAAGGTCTGCCCTGCTGTCCTCACACAGGGTGGCCCAGTTCTCCCCTGCTAGCACAGGATACCAGCGTATTTTGGGCCAAGCCATCAGTAGTGGTCTTAGGCTGGTAGATGATTTGCCTCTTCCACAGAGGCCTCTTCTCAGCAAAGCAAAGATCTCCCAAGGACACAGGAGCAAAATAGTGAGGAAGGTTGCTGGACACATGTTTGTTAGGGATTACAGTTGCACATGTAAAGCCAGCTGGATGTTTTGTGGCAGACTGGGTGTTTGTGATCAGTGCTGCTGATGGGACTGACCAGCTGTCCCTTCCCTAGGTCTGGAGGTTCACAGGCTCATGCTGTGTAAATTGGATAGATAGATTTTCAGTGTTTTATCTTACCCTGCTTTTTTTCCCTTCCTGCAGTATCCGATCCTTGGAGTTCTGGTTCAACCACCTCTACAACCATGAAGGTAAGATGCTGAGGGCTGTAGGCTGCCAAATTCTGCACAGTGTAGAGCATGGAACGAAAACATGTTTCTCTTGTTGCTCTCTCAGCTTGGGCTGCTCTTTTCTGCCCTAAGCTGAAGGGCTAGGCTATACACAACCTCAGTGTACCAGGGAAGTCCCAGATGGAAGCCCAAGCTCCATGCAGCTCCTTCCACCTGAGCCTGGACATCCATTCACCTTACCAGCTGCAGCTAGCTTTCCCAAGGCTATCACGTCCAGTGCAGATCCCTCCATCTATCTGTGGGAGACCAGATCTAATCCTCCCCAAATTTCTGTGTTCCATGCCCAGTGCCTGAGAGTTTTGTATGCCTGGAGATGTGCACACTTAGCTGAAATACTTCAGGCATGGGAAATAGAAAGAAATGGAAAGGATAACCTCCTGACAGACAAAAAGCATATTTTACTGGATGTATCTGTTTTATATTAGAATATACTAGACCAGACTAGAATAGAATAGAATTGGACCTAAGCCTGTTGTGTTTTTCTGGAGCAGAAGACAACCACCCATTTCAAGCCATCATTAAGAGCTGGAAGTGTGAAAAGAACTAGGGCTGTCAGGATGGTGAGAGCTAGGCAAAGGGGTTGGAGGTAGGGTACAGGTCCTGCCTGTGGTGTAAGTTTGTTATCCCAGTGGGGCCAAATGGCCACAAATTCCATTCCCAGCTTTCTCCCTGAGGGTGAGACCTGACAATAAAGGAGGATTGAGGGGCAGTGCAGCTGTGGTCAAATCAAGTGAAGAATGAATGCTACAGAAATGCTAGGCCATTCTCTGCTAAGATACACAGTTCAGCCTGGACAGGTCCCTGGAAAGACTCTATTCAGCTGTCCCTGACACCTCTATCTGCAGGGTACTGGTAGTGGTCAGATCTGCAGCTCCCTGTTCACTTCAAGAAGTTGGAGAAAATAATTTTAACATGTGGCAACCCTTTGATGCTCTTTACTCCCATCCTACTTCCATGGCATTTTGTGGCAGAGGTCATCCAGGTGGTTAGTCTGCCAGGCAGGTCCTGGCTGCAGGCACAACTAGAAAGCAGTATTTGGGCTGGTTAGCTGAGAGCACACAGAGCATCTGGTGCTCCCCAACCCAGGCCTGAGCCTAACACTGCCACCACAGCTCTGACCAAAAACTAGTGTCCAATGCATTCCCCCATGGCTTCAGCAGCTTTGTGGTGCCTTTGCAATGGTGGGAAGAGCCTCTCCTCTAATTAATGTCTCTTACCCTACAGATATCATCCTGGCACACTACCAGCCAGTGGGTTTCTTGTGCCTGTCTCACAGCGTGTGCCAGCCTCTTTTTGAGGAGCTCCTGCTCCTGCTCCAGCCTCTCTCTCTGCTGCCCTTCAACCTAGACCTCCTCTTCGAGCACCACCTGATGCAGATGGGCAAAGAGCAGCAGCAGCAAAAGGAGCTGCTGCGGGTGAAGCAGGACCTGCTGCTGTCCGTGCACTCCACCCTGCAGCTGATGCGAACGCGGGGCAGCAGTGAGGATCCCGATGGCTGCAGCACCGCCCCTGAGACATGCCAAGGGGGTGCCAGAGATGGTGACATCTCGCCAGGGCACAGCCCACAGCAAGCTGTGAGTGATAAGAGGGTCAAGGGAGTGGGGGCCTCCTGTGGAGATGGTGATAGGGAGGAAGAGCGAAGTAAGATGCGAGAGAGCACGTGGGAGAGGAAGAAGGACAAGCAGGCAGGCTGGTGGTACCAGCTTATGCAGACCTCTCAGATTTACATCGAGGGATCAGCTGAAGGCTCAAAGTTCATCCGCTCTGAGAAGAAGAAAGCTGCTTCGAATACTGCGCCCAAGTCAGCAGAGACCCACAAGGCACCACCGCCCCGAGAAGGGGTGGTGGAGGGTGCAGAGGCTTGTCCCATTGCTGAGGGTGCCTTGGAGGAGAGGCCCAAGGCTGCCAGCAAGCCAAGTCCTGAAGCCATGGAAGAGCCCTTGGAAAAGCCCCAGCAGGTCGTGGTCAGCGAAGAGGTGAAGGAATGGAGCTGGCCCTTCTGGATGGGCAGCCCCCCAGACTCGGTGCTTACAGAGCTGAAGCGCAGCAAGGAGAAGGAGACTGGGGCTCAGCAAAGAGTGGGAGCAGCAGCAGCAGCCCCTCAAGAGGACAGCAGCACCAGTGGATCAGAGGGCAGCCAGGCCATCAAGTGGGGACACTTGTTTGGGTCCAGGAAGGTACAAAAAGAGCCCAGGCAACCGAACAGGTAAGGGCAGGAGTGGTTTGGGGATGAGGAGGGCTGGTTAACCTGGAGTGCAGCAGTGCAGGTGGAAGTCAGGCCCGTAGCTGACTGCTGAGCCACACCATGGTGGTACTTCAGGGGTCTGTCACCCCTGCTCAGCCCTGCCAGCCCACCTTAACTGTTCCCACATTCTTGCTCAGTCCACCTCATGGGCCTTCCTCTTCTGCCTGAGCTCTACCACTGCATTGAATCCTAAATCCCTTCTCCAGTGGAAGGGCCGCTGTCATGACCTCATCCCTCCCAAAAACACATACGGAGAACAGAATATGGAGCTATCCCTGTTGCTCACAAGTGAGAAGGAGGTGTGAACTTGCCCCCAGCAGCTGAGACATCCTTGCACCTGCCTCTGCATCTGCGCACCCTTACTGCTTTTGAAAATGTCAAGTGGAAACATTGTTCCCAGTCTAGGCTGTGGTGTGTCTGGAGGATGCGGAGCCCTTCCCACCAGGAAAGAGAGACAGTCTGGGGACTGCAAGGCACTTTGTGCATGAAGCCAAACCTCTAAGGCATGGCCTTGCCCTGAGAGTGGCTGCTCCATTTGCCCAGCGATGCTTCTGTGACGCTAACTGGTCCTGTCTCCTCCTTCCAGGTTACCCTCTGGCTGGCTGAGCTTGGACAAGTCCGTGTTCCAGCTGGTGGCCCAGACAGTTGGGGCAAGCATGTGGCGTGAAGCAGCCCCTGAGCCAGACCCCCCCCAGCCAGAGCCACCTGAGGTGCCCACCGTGGCACTGCCGAAACGGGGGATGTCTCCCCACCCTACCTGGTGAGTGACACCAAGTGGCCATCCTGCAGGTGCTGGGATGTGGCAGGTTGGGGGTGGCATGCCGTTCTCCTGGCCCCCCTTTGTAGATGTGGACTAGAGCTGTCTGGGGGCAGTGATGCAGTTTGTTCATGCACCCACTGCAATCTGCGGGTGAGGGGGAGCTGGGAGCCTGGCTGGGGAGGGAGGCAGGGCATGTTTTCCTCCTTCATCTGTGCCTCTGGTCACCCCCAAATGGGATGATCATCCTGTGGTGAGCTAACCCTTCTCTCCCTCTGCCTGCAGTGAGGTGAAAGCTCTTTGCCATCACATTGCCACTGAGGCGGGACAACTGAGCTTCAACAAAGGGGATATTCTGCAGGTCATCTCCAAGGTGGATGGTGACTGGCTGCAGTGCAGCCTTGGCTCTGAGAAGGGACTGGTGCCCATCATGTATGTCACCCACCCGGAGGACGAGGACTATTGACACGTCTGGGAGGCCAAGCACAGTTCTGTGGGCTGCTGAGGCTCCTCTGGGGTAGCCCACCCTGCCAGAGGAAAAAACACAGCTTCTTGCTAGTTTCTTACCTTTCTTGCCATTACAGAATACAGTAACCGTAGATGGTTCCTTCTTGCTCCTCCCTGTGCAGCTGCCAAAGGCCAACTCGGCCCCCTGGGGTCCTCTGCGAGCTGCACCTCCTATCGCCAAGCATCGCCATGCATGCAGCCACACCAGGGACCGCCTGACCCCCCCCTCCACCCCACACTGTCTCCAGCACCCACAGACCATGGACTCCTACATTACAGGAGCCCAAACAGCGCTGCACCACTGCCCAGCTGTCTCATGCTGGAGGGTGCAGGATGCTAGCTGTCCCCTTCTCCCCTGGCATCCTTGGCCACAAGGTCTCTGCAAGGCTGGGCTGATGGGTTCTGTTGTGGTTTGACAGGGAGCATCCCTGTCCTAATGTGTTGTTGTTGTACCAGCTGTACCACCTGGTACAGCCTGGTGGGTTGTACCAGGACAAGTGGCCTGGCAGTGCCACACTGCAGGGCTGGGGCTGTCCCTGGCCACAGCCAGGGGAGGGGGACGGGATACATGTGTGTGTGTGGAGCAAAGGGGTGCAGGGGGTTGTGAGGAAGGCGTGTGGATGTTCAGTGTTATGTAGGTCTGGGCTGTGTAGGTCTGCCACCCTGTGCAGAGATGGGTGCTTTGGGGCGTGGCCCCATGCCCTTCACGCTGAGCAGGGAGCCAGTGCCTGGGAAGCCCTGGGATGCTCATTGGAGGGGGTTGGAGGGGAGGGGATGAGGGCAGGGTCCCTGACTGGGCTAGGGATGATGGGGGCAGTGCTCTCAGCAGGTAGATGGGGGGGTGCTCCCAGAGGGAGTTGGGGAGCCTGGGGAGGGAGGGGTGGTGCTCCCCTTGGCACAGGGTTTCTGGTCTTGCTGAGCAGTGCCATGGGGTGGGGGGGATAAGTGTTGTGCACAAGCACAAGGGGATACTGGAGGTCCTGGGGTCCTTGGTAGAGGCAATGCCAGTCAACCCCTTCCTTGCCATGTTCATGCCGCCTGCTGTAGTGGGGATCTTCACCTGCCTGTCAGGTGGGGAACAGTGTTAATGAAAGGCCATGCCAGTATTTGGTGCCTTGGCCGGGTTGACGCTGTTCACAGCATCGTGCCTGGGCTGGCTTCACCATGGCAAGGGGCCCTGGTCTTGCTAGGTTACCTCCTGCTTGTACATCGCTTAGCGGACGTTGCACCATATTTAATTTGTATTTCCCTGTTAGAATGAGGTGTCTCGCCTTTATTTATTTCTTTATTTATGATGCATATTAATAAAAAAGGTGCTGATTGAGCTCCCTGCTACCCAGCCTTGTGATTTCAGCGCCTCCCTGGGATGGGTCTGGGGGTTACCTGTGTTACCTGGGACACTGCACTGCAAGCTTTGTCCTGCCTCCACAGCCAACACCAGACCTTCAGGAGGAGATAGGTTTCCCCCAGTGACCAGACCTGTCAGTTCAGGCTACAGAAGTGTGGGGGGCTGATGATATGTCTTGGAGAGGCAACACTGTTCGCAGTTCCTTGTGCATGCTTGCAGTGACCAGACATGCTTGCAGGTTCCAGACAGGTGTTCACACCATTTCAGTCTGGCATCTCCTTCTGCAGGAGCACAGGAAGGTGAAAGTAAAAGAAGGGTTGTGGGGCTGGGACCCATAGCCTGGGATGGGCTGGGACCCATAGCTTGGGGCAGCCTGGCCATGATTTTCAGTGGCTGTGGGTCACTCACAAGGAAGGGCTGCAGAGCTTTTAAACTTCGACTCACACAGACATTGGACTTTCAAGTCCGCTATGAACCCATCCTTCTCTTTACATCTCTGTAGTTCCAAGGAGAACGTGAAAGCTCTGCTTGAGGCCCAGCCTTTGCTGCAAGGACACCACACTGGAGTTTGCTGCATCCATGTGGACAAGTGATCTCCAGTGGTGGAGTGAGTCAAAACAGCTGAAAAAAAATTCCACAAATGAAGCAGTGTAAACCCCTGGCCTGGAGAAGCACAGAGTAGCCAGGGCTTTTACATGGGCTGCTTTGATAATCTCTCAGAGGGGGCAGTGGTCACAGCCATTTACAAATTGCAGGGAGCCAGGCAATTCTCTCCACGTGCACTGGCTGGGCCAAATGGGGAAGGGGACCATGTGCTGGCAAACAGCCCCGTGGGGTGCTGAGTCAGCCCCAGGCAGGAAAGGGGATTTCCAGCTGCCTACACAACCAGCACTGGATCTAGCATTACTGCTATGGGGCTTGCAGCTCCTGAAGTTGACTTTTGGGTTCATCTGGCAAGTCCAGGCAGGTGGCTATCAGCCTGTGCCAGTCAGGAACTGGCCGTGGGGCACAAAGCCTGTGAAGCCTGTGAAGCTGGAAGCACGCAGCAGTGCGTATGGGGCAGTGGGACAGTATGGGACAGTACTGGAGACATGACTGGGTGGCTTTGCTGGTGGCCTGGTCCTGGAGGGTCAGCTGTAGGATCCTGATGAGATCCCATGAGCACTGTTGGGAAGAGGAGAGACTGGGTGTCTGCAGGTACCCATTGTGGGTGCTCTTTCTCTCTGGGGGGACCAGTCCCTCAGCTGGTCTGAGTTGGCTGTTGATAGCAGGCTCCACACCACGACTTTTGGGGAAGGTATCCCTGGGATCCTCAGCCACAGCTGGGACACTCAGTGGCTCTGTGTTGGGAGACCCTTGCCCCCCAGGATGGGGGTTCTGTGAGAACTTCCAGAGGAGATGGGAGCAGGTAAGATGGTCTGCTGTATGCATGACCCCTCCTGGGCACTTTCCTGGTCTTAAACACAGCAACCCGTCACCAGCTAACAGTGTAGGTCCCTGGCCTCATTACTGCACTAGCTTTTCAACCTCCTGGTGAAAGGCTGCCTGCCAGGGCCAGCTCCACATCCTCTTGCCCTCCATAAGCACAGGGCAGAGCAGTCAACAACCCCAGCACCACTGCCCAACCCAGCATCAGTGCCCACCTCACATGTCCTGAGGTGCAGAGTGAGGCCAGGGGGAGCTCTGGACCAGTCCCAGGATGCGTGGTCTGTTCTGCCTGTCTCATGTCATTTGTCTCATGTCACCTGAACAACAGCTGTGTCCTACTCTGTGCTCCTTGCAGGCAACTCTGAGCTGCTGCTTAGCCAGCTCGCTCCTGGCTTCCTTGCATATCTTGAAGCAAACCTTAGCAAAGAAGTGCTGGGATCTGTAGAACCCTGGGAGTGGAGATACATCATATGGGAAGCAAAGAGGAGCCCAGCTTCATGGTACAGGATTCTGCTTCGGAGTGTGAGGGGGGAAAACACACATGACTGTGGGACCCAGTGCTGGGAGGGGTAAAGTCATGAGGGGTGACAGCATGGCTGGGCAGATTAAGGGTGCAATGGGAGTCCAGATGTTCACGGCAATCTGAGGGACATGTGTCAGCTGAGAGGGGGGCACTGCTGGTGCCAAGTGCTGGAGGGTCCTGGGAAGTCCCCTTTGACCTACTCTTCCCAGGTCATCAGGACCTGGCTCATTTTCAGAGCAAAGGCTGTGACCATGGGCCCTGGATGCCTGTCAGTGCTGAAACAACTCTGGCAGCTCTCAGGTGCTGCTGCAGAAGACTGGGAAGGAAGGAGGCACCTGAGCACCAGCAAACTGCCAAGCTGCTTTCTGGACAGGCTGGGGGAGCTGGGATGGGAATGCACATTTGGGTAGGACAGATAGGGAGAGACAGGACAGGGATGTACAAAGAGTCAGGTCAGGCAGCCTCATGGGTCTGCAGCCACAGCAAGAGAACTGCTTTCAGACAGAGAGCGCTGTGCCTGAGCCAGGATGCCATGAACAGTCAGACCCATGAACCCACCAGGCAGAAAGACTGAAAGCAAAGAGTGTCTCATTAAGCAGACTCTGTAGCAGCCAGCATCAGGCCTGGCAGAGGAGTGTGACAGTCACATCACCATGACTGCGAGGCATCTGACAGAGAACAAAGGAGGTACTGCATTAACATGGCAGCTTTTCGAAATATCTGCTGGAACTGACTCTTCTCTTTGCAAAGGCTTCAGGCAGCACCAACTTTGAGGGCAGCAGAGGGACAGACATCTGTGCAAGGCAGCATGAGGGGCAAGCAGGAACACACGTGTGCAGGATAAAGGCCTGATACATACTGGAGGAGAGAAGGAAATGCCTTTCCTTCCCATGCCCCTCCTGACAGCCAGATCCCATGCTCAGACTGCAAGTGTCCAGCAAGCAGTGACAAACACAAACCATAGAATTAAAGAATGGTTTGGGTTCCAAGGGACCTTAAAGATTATCCAGTTCCACTCTCCCCCTATCATGGGCAGGGATGCCAACCAGTAGATCAAGCCTGGCCTTGAACATTTCAAATCCCACAAAGCTCCATGCAGCAGCTGTGCTGTGATGGGCAGGGGCTGCCAGCCTAAGGATGGGTGTGCAGGTGACTCTAACATCTCTGTGACCACTGTTTTGTGGACATCAAACCAAGTATGACTTCATGTTTACCCTTGAGAGCTTTGTGGGAGCTCAAAAAAGCTGAACATCCAGCTTTTAGGTCAGCCCAGCTGTAGCCTAGCCTGGGAACAGGCCAGCTCCCCACACTGCGGCTGTCCCAGCCCAGGGTCACAGAAGCTGCTTCCCAGGTCCCCGGCTGATGTGATCCCACTTGTGACAGTAGGACAGGAGTGCTGAGGCCAGATCAGACACTAGGGCACTGCCCAATTCCCTTTTCACCTGGAGGAAGGACAGTGCTGGTGCTGTGGCACCATCCTGGGACTAAGCGCTGAAATCGGCACCCGCTGCATGGATTTCCTCTCTTGGCCCATTCACTTACTCTGCCTCAGTGCCCACAGCTGTACAGTGAAACCCACAAGGTTTCCTCTGAATGAACTTTAGTGGCAGCAGTGCCCACAAGTGACTTTCACAGCCCAGCGCCCCTGTTTCCCCTCGCTGCAGCGCTCACGGGGCAAGGGCCTGTCTGCATGTCAGCAGCGGCGTGTGGTCCATGGGGAGAGTTAGGGCAGGCCTGGCAAGCATGGAGAGCATGGTGCAGGCGAGTAGCATGTGTGGGTGCAAGCTCCAACTTCCAGCTGCAGGGAGAAGCCCTTTCTCCGAGGTGTGGCCACAGTGATGGGGTCCCTGTTTTAGAAGAGGATGCAGAGCTCTTTGCAGCACAGATACGCCTTTGGGAACAGGAATCCCAAATAAAAGGGGCAGGTTGTAGTACTGGTGGTGGTGGTCTTCAAGCACCCTGATGAGTGCTTTGCAATACCAGGCAGGGGCAAGCAAGATGTTGGTGTATGGCTCCTCCACACACACCACGAGACTTGGGGGAAGATGGGGAACAGAGCTCTGTGCAGGAATGGACTGAGCATGTTCCCAGAAAGGGATTGTCTGCTGGTGACAGCCACAACATGCTTTGTTTCCATGACCCTGTGCAATTACCAAAGATCGAAAAGTCCAGGGGCATCTTGGCCAGCTGCAGAAAGGGGAAATATGTGGAAATGAGGAAACAGTTAAAACGGAGCTAAGAAAAACAGCAGAGTCACACAGTGTCCAGCAAGATTGCAAAGATTTAAGGCAGCCTTTCAGGGCTCCTGGTATCAAAAGGTAGAGACAAACCAGCAGGAATCACCACCAGGTCCAGAGGTTATTCAAAACAGAGATGTTCCTTCAAAGAGAAGGAGTCATGTCTAGATGACAAAAATAGTACAAGTCAGGTAAGATGTAAAAGCTTGACACGACAAACAAAAAAGAGAGCAAAGAACAGCCTGTAGAAGCAGCTAGCTGCCTTTTTTCCAACACTTCAAGAGCTGCCACAATGTCTGTAGGGTCGAAGGGAGAGCACGTCCTCACAGCAGAGGAGTGACATCCCCCAGGGTGACACGGTTGCTGCTAAATGTGGCTCAAATGCCAGCACACTGCAAGGTTTGGGGCAAAATGGGACACATGCATGGCAGCATGCCTGGACCCTGGCATCACAGCAGGACACAACTCCTTGCCTACACCTGCTGAAACCCAGCCTGCCCACCCTCCCAGCTGTGCCAGTTCTTCTGGGTGCAGCTGCCTTTGTGGCTTTCGGTTTGCCTGGTGTGACCAAAACAGATAATTGTTGGACCCGCTGGGGAAGGTAAAACTCATTTGCAACACCCTTCCATTCTCCCTGCAAGAGCCTGGGTCACACTCAAGGCTGAATTTTTCCAGTGTAGAGCAGGGCGAAGCGCAAAGAATGAGAGAGCCAGAGAGCAAAAGAGTGAGAGAGCTTCCTGGCAACTGCTTGGGCCGCTTCCTCCATGGCTTTTGAGGTTTCACATGAGGCAATGAAGAGTTTTTGGAGAGGGCAGATACTGTTAACATAGGAGGTGACAACAATCGTGCTGGGAGTGGTGCAGAGAGGGACTGGGGATGTGATTTTTTTTACTATTTTTTAATTTATGGAGTTCTCCTACTCCTTTTTCCAAAGATCCTTGAAACAAAGACCCTATTCCTACTGAAAGAGTTTTTAAATTTTTTTCTCGAAAGACCCAGAAGCATGAAGGGGCAGGGAGAGCTGATGTCTGATTTGCTGGAGACAGAGCAGCAGTTGCTTCTCCCCACCCTACAAACCTTGCAGGTACCTGAGGTGGAGCTCAGCTACCTCCCAGGTACCTCCCAGGCTGTGCCCTGCTGCGATGCCAGAGTCCTGACTGTGTGCTTCTGCCACAGGACACTTCTGCCAGGACAAGTGTGTTTGAGCACACAGACAAGGGAGAAGAGTCTGAAACAGCCTCTCTGAGCATAGCAGGGCACATGGAAGGTGGCTGGGGAGTCTCCAGCTCTGTTCCTGAGAGGTGAAAGACTGCTGGAGTATGTGTGCTCAAGCACATCCTCTAATTGCAGGGGAAAAAAAAAAAAAAAGAAGATAAAACAGGACCTTTTTCATCTTTTGCTCAGGGTTAAATTTTTGGGGTGGCAGGAGAGAGTGTATTTGGAGGGGGTTACCCTGCTCTGGCTTGCTTGCTGCTGCTGAATAAAAATGTTACAGCATGTGCAAATCAACAGAAAGTAGAGCCATGGGAGTATTCATCCTTGCTGAAGAGCACAAGAGAGGAAGGTCATCACAGGGCTGCAGCTCAGCTGTGGAGCTTCAGAGAAGACTTCAGGACTTGTTTTAATCCCAGCTGTGTGTTTCAGCTGGCATGAGGGCCAAGCACATCCAGCAAGGGCTGCTGGGTGGCTGAGGAAGCACAAATTAATGAATCCTGCCCTGGACCACTTCTGATGGTTGGGTCTGCTGCTATGGCCAGTGCCACCAGTTTCCAGCTACACAGACAATCTCCCCAGTAGCCCCTTTTCTGCCCACTGCCATGCCTGTGCTGCCTTCTCAGAGCTTCAGGGTCATTCCTGCTCCCACCATGTGTTAACAACACAATGTGCCACAGCACTTTAGCTCCAGGTCCCCAGGACTCCAGTCAGTCCAGGCAGCTTCTTCCCAAACAAACACTTTCAATCAAGTCCTGAGCACCCAGTCACTTCTACCAAAACCTTGGATTTCATGCCCATGGCACACACTGCCAGGTAATTAAGCTCATCTATGCCCTTTAGAAGTCCATTTTATCACAATCCTTATCAAGTAACAAGGTGAGGGTTTTCCTGATATAGTCTTTGCTAGACTTCCTGGGTGAATATGGAAGCTACATCTTCTTGCAAAAGCCCAGCCGTGAACCAGCACACCTCACAAGTCTTTCTGGGACTGCTGATGTCTGTGTTGGTAGAGGAGGCAACCCAGCTGTTGTGGTTGGTAGCTGCTCCTGCCAGAAAGCCTGAAAACTGTGGTTTTTAGACAAGCAATTGGAGAGCAGCAAGATTGCAAAAAGGCACGTGAAGCTGCCACAATGCACAGAAGAATAAAGGCGGTGCTGACACTGGCTGAGGTTCCCTCTCCAATGAGGAAGCCTCTTGCACCATAAGTGATTTCTCTGCGTTCCTGTTTCCTTTCTGTGCTTGCACCTCTCACAGTCAGACGGATGTGCAGTGAGGCAGCCAGTGGGGCTGAGAACTCAGTCTTGCCCTGGGAGCAATCATGGCCCTTCGATGGATATTTCTGCTGCTCCTCACACCTCTTCTGGCAGAAAAAGGGTACGATGAGCCAGATCTCAACAACTATGGAGAATCCCAGGAAACTGGTAAGAAGTGCTCACTCCTCTACTTGTAAGAGAAGGTTTGGCTGTGCTCCTGCTGCAGGGCTGCTGTGCTTCTTCATCCCGTGCAGGATACAGCAGCTCTATCAGAGAGGTCTGATGTCCTTGTCAGGGCCCAAGCCCATTAGCTGGGTTGTGGTGAGGTGAAGCTCTGTTGAGGATGGAGGGGAACAAACCTTGGTGTGCTGGGAAAGCCTC
>VYXB01002884.1:0-28536 GCA_013397135.1 Pachyramphus minor | reverse complement strand
GAGAGAGAGAGAGAGAGAGAGTTAAAGGAATCTCCAGCTATGACACACACTGAACTTGTCCATAGATAACAGAAAAGACACTTTACAAGTGCTGAGGTAACTGTTTTAAAGGAAGAACCTTTCTTTCCCTTTGGACTGATACAGAAGGGGAAAGAAATGCTTTTGTAAATACTTTACCAAAAGAAGACACCTTTCTTTGGACTGAAAGGGAAAAAAAAGCTTAGAGAAATGCTTTTGTTAGACCTGGCACCCAGCCAAATGTCCACCTCCACGGAGGAGAGAGACCTTCCCCCCTTACCTTGCTTTCCCAAGGCAATAAAGACTGAAACTCTGAGACAAGCCACCAAACTTGTATATAAAAACCTGACATTCTTTTTTCTATAAGATAAGCTAAGTAGTACTGTTGTAGTATATGTTATTTCCATAAGATAAGCTAGTTTAAGTAGTACTGTTGCAGTATACATTATTTCTTAGTTTTTATCTTGCTAGTAATAAATCTTAGTATTAGATCCCCTATGTCGAGCCTCTGTTTTGTCTGTATAAAATCTCTCTCAACTTGTAGTAATTGTGTGAAAGGGAGAGTTCGAGAAAAAAAAATTGATCCCTGGTAAACCTACGACACACTATTTTCTAGCATAACATCCAAACATTTTTAAACATTATTGTCTGCTCAATTAATTAGTCTTTTCCAGTGATGAAGTGGAAGAAAATGACACAGTGATGGACTGGTGATTCATGGCCAGGACAAGACATACCATCAGGATCCTGGGCTATAATCTAAAGATTGAAAAAAGGGCAACTCTTTAAGAAACACTTATTCTCAAGCCTTATGCATTCTATCCAGCTGTTAAGTACTCCTATTTTCAGTTTACCAGTTATAGGAAATCATTATAATAATGGTGTCCAACTGCTAGTTAGACTAAGATCTAAAATGACTGACATGATAATACACTATTAAAATTCATAGGATTGGCAAGATATTAAATTATTAGCATTTCCACTCTCATTCACAAGACTGCAATAGAAGTTAAAACTCATTCTTTGGAAAGATTTTAATTGTTAAATCCAATCTTATTCATATCACACTTCAAGCAATTTTTTATTTCAGAAATGGATTTCACTATGAATTATATGATGCAGTGCAGGAATAAATACACCACCCCTCCAGCAATAAATTGACAATTCAGCATTCAATAGACTAAGGGAGAAATAAAACCAGAAAGTGTAATGATAGTGTCAGACAACTGAGGTGTTAAATGAAATGAATTTTTCCCTATCGATTTTTCATACTTTCTTCCTCCATTTTTACTGCATCAAAATCAGTGAACACTGTTTTTTTCCTCAGCTTCCACAAGAATCAAAGATTCAATATTTCTAAGTTTCATAGAAACCTAACAATCCAAAGGTCATGAATTGACCAAAGCCAGGGAGACACATATTAGTTTTTGCTCTTTGTGTTCCCCAGGCAAAAGAGAAACTTGAAAAGGTTAGTTCAGAGTACAAGAAGTTATAAGCTGAATGAGAGATCCAGGAATGTGGGAATGGCATCATTCCAGTGGAAATGCCCAAGGACTTTAAAGACAATATGAGATTGTGACTATCTAGAGCGTCGTTCCCATTCTAGGCTCATAAAGACCTTGAAATATCATGTTACCAAGGCCATTTGCCAGTCCTTTTCCCATGTGATGTGATCCAATTGAAATAGAAGGAGCATAACACATTGCTTCAATAAAACTATCAGCTTTCTTACAATATTTATGATTTTGGGTTGCAAGGACAGGGGCAATATAGAATGGGAAATGGAAAAATGAAAATAGTTGGGGTTATTTAGCTCTAGAGCTCTATAATCTCTGTAAAGCATATAAAACACTACAAAGTATTTATAAGCAATTTATATGTCATTCCAGTAAGCAGATTTTTAAAAATAGTGACATGAAAGAAGGAAGAACTTTGTAGAAAATATATTTTGAAGGCTTTATAGAATTAAAAATCTCATGTATTTTCCCAAAGAAAAATGGTATAATATATCTGTTCTATGTCTGCAGATTATCTTTCATCTCTCACTATATTAACTTGTATGTAAGGCCAGAGTCCTTAAAATATACAGAAAGCTGACATCCTTTCTTTGACATCATTATTATATCAGGCAACTCCACAGTACTTTATTGACAGACATAAATTCAAAAGCAGGATAGCTGTTAGTTGGTACCTGAGTGTCTCTAATAACATCACATCTGTCTATCTGGGTCAAATAAGAATCCACAAAAAGAAAATAATTGCAGGAGGACTCCAGCACTCTGACATATGTTGATAAACCAGTCCCAAAGATTTTCCTTTTTTCTTAATAGACTGTGAAGTAATTAAATAACACTTGGTGATTCCCTGCCAGCAGGTATCCTGTCTGTTTAACACACACCAACAATTAATGAATTTCTCGGTACAGTGTTCCAGGAAATGCAGATAGGAGCAGTCCATGTCTACAGAGAGGCTGACATCAGAAACTGAGATTCTGACCCTCACTGCAAGGATCAGAAGAGAAAGTGTCTGTGTCAAACCAGAAATTATTTGAAAACAGTTTCCAAGCAGAGGCAAATACTCTCAGATCAGATGTCCCTGAAGAAGAGATCGCACGTTAGTGTAAGGGCAATAGAGCTGTTAGAGAACAAGGTTATGACCTATGCCGTGGCAGATCAGCTAAAGGACTGAGGAATGTTTCTGTCTACACCTATTTAAAGACCAACCTATATCACCTATAGAGGAAAAAAGGAATCTGACTGTAAGAAGAAGAAATAGAATCAAAATCATGAGATATTTTATCATGTGATTGATGAAATACACTTCAATTTCCTCAGGTCATTCATGTCTACAGTGCAGCAGTAACCAGTACTATGTTCAACAAAAATTACCTCCATGACCCTCAGTCCGGGAGGTGTTGCTTTCTTTCTGCCCCTATTCATAATAAGCACAACAGAAAGACCAACAACCAGAGTTAGGAACCCTACACATAACTGGGTTTGCAATTTACACTCCCTATGCACTACACACCTTGTGATGCATCTGTCACTTTCCACAGCTTATTTTTACAAAGCAGAAAGTTTTTTCTTTGTGCTCAAGTTTGTATCCTGATATGTATTCAGGAGAGTCTCCAGAGAGTGCCTGCAGATCAGGCATCAGAAAGGAACCATTTTTCACCCTCTAAAACAAGGCATGCAGATGAAAAAGCATTGTCTGTACTCTGCTTCAGATAACCTGAACATCAGAGACGAGTCCACTCCAGATTTGACAGCTGTGAGCCAGTCAAGCAGTGAAGGATATTGAAAGTTCTATGAGGAAAAGTTCTAGGCATTGCATGTGCCATCCTTGAACAAACAATATTAATTTCATGAGGTATTTTTTTGGTTGGTTGGTTGGTTGGTTGTTTTTTTTGTTGCTGTTGGTTTTGTGTACTCCTAAAACACAATTGCAAAGCTTGTTTCAGAGGAGAAAAGGTCTGTGAAAGCAAGAGATCTCCAAAGACTCCAGGTACCACTGTATTTGTGTAAACAGGGTGAAGCTTGTCGTTCAGAGTGAGGGAGTTTTTCACTGCTTTGGTTCCAGTGAACTGTCAGTCTTTAGAATAAGAGAGAAAATAAAAAATCCTCCACAGGAACGAGTTAAAGCCAAATAGCTAGAGCACAACCAAGTCTTTCCAGTGTTTATTTCAGCAATTTTTAGTCCTAGAAAGACACAGCATGAGGCAACAAGGCCTGTGACATTTGAGGAAATAGTGTCTTCTTTTGTGGTGATGAAATTTCCTAAAACAACACCTCTTTTACACAGTGTAGCATTCTGACAACTTAAGTGTATTATCTGTAACATTCAAAATAAAAAAGCAGAAATTATGGGGAAAATGTTCTCTATATAAATGAAAACACACTTACTTTCCCTTTTCTTTCCCCAAGAGGAAGTGGAGATACTAAGCCACCACAGCTCCATTTTCTTCCCATATCTGTCATCCACCTCCAAAATTATTTACAAGCTGTTGCGAATGAGTGGTTTAGGTTGCTCAGAGCATCAACAGAAAAGGTGTTGGTAAAGAAGGTTTGACATTAAAGCGAAAGTGTGGCACAGTTAATTGGCAAGGTTCGCTTTACTACTTACTGATGATTAAAAGATGATTAAAGCATACAGAGAAAAATCATACTAAAAATGTACAGTCATTCAACCTAAAACTAAAATCAACCAAAAGTTATGTAGTTGGAGAGTAGGGATGGGAAAAGGGTATAGATGGAAAAGGGTAGGGATAAAAGGGAATAAGGGAGACCTTCCACTTGAGTAACAAAGTTCAGAGCAGCCCCCTTTGCTAAACTTGGCCCTGGACTTGGCCGATGGTTTAGTCCTAAAGGTCTAACAGCACTGAAACATTGGCAACATTCAGTGGATAGCCTAATTTTAAAAATTTAACAAAAGATTCTTATATAAATTAAGTACCACAGTAGATCACTTATAGGCCTAACTTACTTACAAATCTAACATACTTAAGAATCTAAGAAAGCAACTTTCATAGTATATTTTCTATAGCGTATTGACACTCACACAGACACAGACCAAAAGATTATGTGCAAGAAATATACCCACAAAAAATTCCCCTTGAGTTCAGTGGTCACGTCAGAAGCCTTTGCATCTTCTCAGTGGGCGCAAAGTTGAGCCTTCAGGAGTGGGGGTATCAGCCCAGGATCCATCAGCAAAGTTTGCCAGTAGTCCTATGAGTATAACAAGTGTGAGAATTCCCTGGGTCTGAGAGGTGTCCCACTCACAAGAACTTCACTGGTCGCAGACCATGGTGGTCAAGGAGGGCTCAAAGGATCTCCCTTATAATTGCTGCTTACAAGGCCCAGAGTTGGCTATAGTCATGACAGTTTTTCATGTTGGCTGCAATTTGAGTGGGAAACTTTTTTTGAAAATTCAGTCAGAAAAATGTTGTTCCACTTGGATTGTTATTCAGGCAAGAAAAATAAGTTTCCAGCGCAAGTCCCTGTGAACAGACAGTGTTTCTGATAAGCTCAAGCATTGCTCAGCCAGGTGGTGTTTATCAGGGCTGAGGCCTAACAAGTGTTTCTGAGGCCATAGTGTGGCTCAGGGGTAGGCTGGGAGCAGTTTTAGCACTACACAGCCCTAAGATTTATAAATAGGGGAAAGATACTTTAAAGGACTTTTACAGTGCTGAAAATGTACTGCTTACAAAAGTATAAACAAAGTCAGACACATACTCAAGAGTAAAGAAGACCTAGTTTCCTCCCCTCCACCCACTCCTTCCCACCAGTTGATGTCATTTTTAAAATGCTTTATGTCAGTTTCTGATAAGAAACTTGAAGAAATTTTAACAGCAAACACCACCATCATTTAATTTTGTGAAGCCCTATTGATATGTTATTAGTACAAAATGCTACTATCTATGATTCAAACTCTGACTGAATACTGCAAGTGCCCAGCTCTCACTCTCTAGTGCCTTGATATCTATCTTTCATGAGGCCCAAACTGCTAAGCACCTTTCTCTTCCAGGACAGGTTTTTCTGCCTCCCCTCATACTTTCCTCATCTTGTTTAGGAACAATTCTCTTTTTTAATAACTTGTTTTTATACCCAGAGTGAACTTTCTCCAGACAGAAGTCAAACTCTTTCTTTCATCAGTGAGTTTACAGTCACTGAAACACAAGTCTCATACTTGCCTTGGCAGCAAAAAATACTGTATCCAACTCCATGACCAGCTTCTCATATGTGGTTAATTTTAATGTTCATTCTAAAGGCAGTGATAGTGTGTGACATGACTATCAACCTTAACAGATAAACATCCAGCACATTCAGGAGTTAACATATTTTCTGAGTCACTGATATTCAGACGTCTTTTCAGGCTTGGTTGGAGTTTAGGAGTAATAATTAATGGATTCCCTGACCAATCAATGTAATGGTTTTAATTGAAGGAAAAATTAAGTTCAAGCATGAGTAATCATGGATAACACCTGATAGCATACTATTTAAGGGAGGGAATTATCTGAAAAAAAGCTCAAAGCATGTTGGTGGCAAGGAATAAGCAAAGTTTTCTGGTGATAATTTATAGAATGCAAAAGAGACTGGCATTTTAGGCAGCAAGACAGACTAGAAGACTGGCCTTGGAGAATAACACTGCAAGAGAGATTGAGCAGACGTATGAGGCTGAGGAAGAGTCAAAGTTCAAGAACATTAAGTGAAAAGAGAGCTGAGATGTTGTTTGAATACCCAACAGGGGACTCTAAAAGGTTAGGGTACTATAGGTATCAAAATTAAAGTGTCAAAACAGAGAACAAAAAGGCATGACCAATGTGAACTAAATGGGGGGTGGGAAGGGGGCAGGGGTGGTTAGCGGTGAAGTTCATCTATTTCAGAAGGACACTAGTATGGCAGATGCCCATTACTGTATGGATATTTGAGACAGGGACTTCTGAATTGCCTACAGAAAAAGAAAAATTTAAAAGTGTGGAAAGGATAACGATGCCTTACTGAGAATTACAGCACTTAGACCTCTGAGTGGGGACATGATACTCTCAAAACTCCACAGCCAGTTTGAGGGAAAAGGAATAGCTGTGATGACTGAAGCTGTCACAAATCCTCATCAGATCAGCAGATGTAAAGTTGTGCCTCCTAGTCAAAATACATATTCACCATCTCTGTCTGAAAGTGCTTTTATGGCCTTTCTGGAATACCATCAAAAAATAAAGATGAAAAAGCAACTCCATAGTTTGAGTTATCTTGCACTATTGAGCCTCACTTAGCTCATTAGGATTGTAGTGGAGCTTGCTATTTCAATTTAAGATCTTTTGTGAATAAAACTATCACAAACAACAATGTACAAAACCAAAAATAAAAGGGTCAAAAAATCTATGGATCAGTTCTTAGCCTGTCCTTTGCCTGTCCACACTCTACTTCAGCTGTGGAAAACTAGTAACTTCTAATACATCTTTGGCACTTTTATGTTCAGTTTTGTCTGTGGAAATGTTAACTAAAACTTACTGCTTTCTACAGATTTTTCCTTAATAAAACCATCCAACCAACCAAAAAAACCCTACAAAAACCACAACACCACAGCCCCAAAAAGACAATATTTTGATCTCAAGGGAGAAAGTTAATTTAATGCAAAATAGATGTAGTTGAAGCACTTCAGTATACTGTCATAAATACAGTTATTCAGTTTCCAAGTCATTTCAGTCTAGTATCAACATCCTTTCTTTGCATTTGAAATTTGCCCAAAGTTTTCCTTAGGGTAAGAGCCAAAAGTGAAGGAGCTCTATACGTTGTTTTTTTTCAAAATGTATGTATGTTTTTCAGCTCCAGGATTTCTCCTTTTACTCCTGAACCCACTTTGAAAAGGTTTCTTTTGATGCCTCTAGAGAAGAGTGTCAGGGAAGGCTCCAGTAACTCCACAAGGACAGGAGATCCAGGAGCTGTGTGTAAGCAGCAAGCTTACCAAGCAGGAGTTGGGATGAAGAATGGCAATCCAGGTCAAAGAAAATCCAGTTTTCTTTGTATAGATAAAAACATGTTCTTACTCAAAAATTATAATACTGAAGTTACTTTTGTGTTCATCTCCTAAAATAAAAAAAATATTTAAAGTATAGGCAAAGTTTAAGAGACAGCAAGATTCACACTCTTGGTTTAAGCTACTGCAACAAGAGAGTCACCTCCATAGGTGCTGAATAATAACAATATTCCTGCAGAAATGCAGCTAACCCAGTCTCTTCAACCAGTCAATAACAGGATGTCTGTGAAAGAATGTAATAAACAAGGAAGAAGTGGAGATCATGTTTCCAATTGAAAGGTTGGAGTCCTAAGGAACTTAGGTAGCCAAATCTCTACACACTTGTCTCAAGACTTTGTATTTCTCATCTGCAGTAGGTCAACACTGTAGTTCCATTCCTACTGCCTCACAGTTACCAATAATTTATGTTATTGTGGTGAATAGCAATGCCATAGCACCACTTGGAGACTCTGCCAACTGTATTGCTTCCACTCTCATTTCTGAAAGCATAATAAAAAAATAGACCCTTAGTTAGAAGCTTCATGTTTTGCAAATGTGTCTAAAGAAGAAGGGAAATATGCAAATTAATTTTTATCTCTACAGCTGAAATTAAGTTTTTCAATTATCAGAAGTTGCCAACTAAGGCCCTACTCATTATCATAAAATTCTTAAAATGTGGTCCTGACTATGTTGAAATATCTTTTTAATTTAGCTTTAGATACATTGTGAAAAACAAGTCCCTGGATTAATACCAACTAAGTTCTGGCTGTTTCCTTGCAATTGATTTCTATCTGATAGATGCTTCTGTACTTTAGTAGCTTGCAGTAAAAATCATTTCTACTATTCACTTTTCATCCAGTGGTCTATGCAAGAATGTGTGATTGTACTTTCATAAGTATTTTCAAACAGAGAGGTTTTGTGCTGAGTTTTCAAAAAGAAAGTGTCTTTACTGATGCAAACACAGCACCCCCATCTAATGTCAATTACCACTGTTAAGCAATCAGAATCCTGAAGACTAAGCAGCAAGTAAAGCCATTTAAGACCTTCCATTTTTATTTCCAGAAGATTGGTTTTAAGACTGACTGAGAACCATAAGACTGTAAGGAGAACAAATATTTCATTTCTTTAAATTTAAAAGCAATGGGAAATTATTTGGGAACCATGGATTGCTATGGGAAAACATTCAGATACTTCTCCCTCTTGTCCAGGAGACATTTGGTATTTCTGCATTGCAAGGCAAAATAACATGTTTTTGCTACACTCTGAACAGAAAAACGACCAGTCACACATCCCCAGCATGGGCCAAGAGCAGTCCTGTCTTAATCACGACCGTGCAGACACAGTCCCAAGTGAACATGAGGATTGCTGGAGTGTGTCTTTCTGTGGAAAGGATCCTGAGGAGACGAAGGAGATGGAGGTCAGCTGTCAGTTCCATGTGTTGCTACTTTCTCCTCCTTAGCTGAATACATGCCAGTGACAACTTTTCCATTCACACTGAAGCGTTTCCAAGTCGCTTGTTTTGATTCACTGGGCTGTAAATCAACTCTACTGTAATTTTAGACCCTGTTTTTAGCTCTCCATGCAATTATAGTGACCCACTATAAAAGAGATCGGGTACTGCAGCAAGATTCAGCAGCACGAAAATTAGGAAGTCCCAACACTACAGTGGCAACAGCTTTCAATATCTGAGTAATAAAATAAGAAATCATTACTATGTACACTCAATTTTGATTCCTTGTCTTATTGAATTTTAAGGGTGTTCACACTCTAAAAAATATTAATGCTTCAGTTTTATGAGCCTGATATATCAACTTCTTACTCTTTTCTCATCTGTATTTTCCTATTTGTCAAGAAATCTGAGTGTAGAGTAGATAGACTCATGAATGATAGGCCTCAATGCTGTTTGCCTTGCATTTCAATTTCTTTTCTGTCTTTCTGTGCCAAATTTGCATAATCCCTGAAATAAAGGTAAGCTTTAGCTATCACATTTTTATGGCTTCCCAACTGTGTGCCTAATGGCCAACTCCACTTTTATGTGAGCAGTTTACTTTACCCAATTAGTAGTAGTGCTAATAGCCAAACACTTCATTCCTCAAACATACTCTAGTTTCATTTTGCACTATTCCACTTAACCATAGAAAATTAGGTGAGTTTAAAATAAAATAAAACAATAAAATAATAACACATTATTAATAGTGAGGACCCGCCTCTTATGAAGAAAAATAATCTTGTCAGTTACTCGTGTCCTTGCACCTGCCCTGTGTTTCTGTGCACTCATAAGTATAGTTATTCTCCTAACCCCATAGAGCTGTAATATTCTCATAGTCTTTCTATACAAGTCTCAGTCCTACTGCTAGTTGTCAATAAACCTAGCTTTTGCTTTCTTCCCTCTCCTTTCCAATATTTTATCTATCTAGTTTCCCCTACCACAGCACACACACAAAAAAAATCCTAAAAAAAACCCAACCAAAAAACAGAAACCAAAATATAGAATATATCATGGTTTTTCTTGTAAATGCCACATAAAATTCAGACTGCTTCTATCAATTTATTTCATAGCTCCACAGCTCTCCTTTCCTTCAGCAACGTACTGTGGTCCTTCTGACCCTTGTTCATCACAACAGTCCACAAAATACACCTTTGCCCCTGCTTTCTAGTTCCATATCCTTTGAAGTGCCCACTACTAACAGGGGAAAGTTAGGAGAGTTCTTCAGATCCTTTACCTGCATTATTTCAAGCCTCTGTAAGAATCATTTCAGTGTGTTCTGCTTTGCAACACTCCACTGAGACTAGAATAAAACAAGTATTTTTTTTAATATATACATTTCAGTGCAACCAATGCACTAAGGCATGCAATGATATTTTAACTGTTTTATTATAACTTTTTAGTGATGTCACCTGACATTCCCAGGTTATGTGGTCCTAGGCAATAAAGCAGATGGCACCTGGCGCAACAGATTCAAGGAACTCCACCAAGATGTACATCAGTACAGACAGCTAACATGACTCTCTCATCTCTATTTCAAGCTGAAGCAGTTTGACAGTGCCTGGCCGCTAAAGGTCATGAAACTAATGTGCAGATCTCCAGGTCAGCATGGAGGCAGGGCAGCAGGAAACAGACATTCAATAGTCAATAGAAATAGGCAAAAGCAACCTGGAAAACCAGAAGTTTGCTCTCACAGCTCTTTGCATAGTTCACATCTGGGAAAATTTTGTTGTAAAAGTGTTACATGGAAACCAGAATTATATACCCAAAGTTTATCCAATCACTTGGAAGAAAGTTCTCAAAATGCAGATGTAGAGAAACAAAATTTTGTATTTGAAGTGCTGCATTGCCCTCAGGGAAGTGAAGACAGATGCTTTCTTACCTTGGTACATTGCTTACACAGGAAGTGAATAACTACAATACTATCAAAACATCATCATCTTAAAAACACTTGAAAAGCTGTCCAAGATTTAAGGGGTTTTTTTTACCCTCATCCACCTGAAAACTTCAAATCCCAATCCCACAAAGTTATTGCTTTGCCTGTCATTGGAGAAACAACTAATAAAACATATTCCCAGCACTGGCGTTTATAGAGAAGGCCTCGTGTTCATCATCCATTTAGTTTCCAGAGTCAGAAGGCAAATTAAATTGTTTGACTTTAATATCAGCCTCATGATTTCTTATTTTTTTTTAATCAACCTGAGTTGGCAGAAGTGCTGATGGAAGCCAGAATCTTCAAGTTTCACCTCTATTAGTAAGTGCTTAGCACATGAGAAAAAATAAAACGTAAATATATGGTTGGAAGATGCCCAACATTGTCTTAACTGTGTGAGGCATTTTAATAGGAACAAAAACAGATCAAAACCTTGGATGATGAAGAGACGGATGATTGTGGTTGAGGATCTATTGGCTCTCAGCCCCAAGGATGTACTTTCTGCTGTAGTTGTTAATTGCATGGGAAATACAAATGGGTAGCAGGTAAACAGCTGCTGTTTACCAGCTGGTTGCTGTTTTAGAGACAAAACCCCAGCACAGCTGTATTTGGCAACCAAGGAACTGGCTGGGTTCAGAGTGGAAATTCTGTTGATGTTCCACAGATCATTGTTCAAGAATTTGCAGAAAAGGACTTGCAGTCTGTAAGAACTTTCTACAAACAATATGATGAGGTAAAGTAATGGGATTCTTTGAAACTTACTAAAACAGCAACAAAACAGAGACAGAGGTATTGACCAAATGTTTCTGTATTGTTCTATCCAGACAAGTTCTGTGGAGCCTTGAGCAACTTGGTCTAGTGTGTAGCATCCCTGCCTCTGGCTGGGGAGTTGATCAGAGATCATCCTTCCAATAAAATCATTCTGTGATGTGATTTTATGATTCTATGACTGGCTCTATGATTCTAAAAATATATCTTCAGTCAGGTGGCCAGATTGTTTGACAACATTATACAGAAATCTAAGGATGATATTTATTACATTGCCTTGTGACTTTTACATCATTCACACTGGGAAGAGTGTGGTCTTGAACTTTTGAAATTGTACATTTATGTAACTGAGAGTTTATTCAATATACAAATCTCAGGTAGTTAAATCAAGGTATATGAAAGGGAAATAGGTCTGCTAACTGCACAATTAAGATGTGGAACATGTCATGATATATTAATTTATGATTTACAGTGTTCTTTACTTACTTCCTCTTCTGAAGCTGTTCTGATGTGAGAAGAGCATTTCTGAATGGATGTAATTTATTCTTACTTCAAGTTTCCCTTTGGCCTGTGCCTTCTAACCTCATATTGACTCCAGTCACACCTGCCCTTGATTCTAACTTACCATTTCACTTTGACTTTAACTGTAGCAGAAAGCACCTTCTTATTTCCCAAAAATAAACTCACATCAGACCAACCTGCACCAGACTGCAAATTTAAGTCCCTGCTCATGGAAGCACAATGCTTACACGTCATCTTGAATCGCATAGTGCAATATACATGTCAATATATTACAACTTGATGTGCCTAAAAGTTAGAAATTCATCTAACTATGTTGCTAAAGTCTGGACCTATAAAATGAAAGAATCAGCCTTCAGAGATTGCTACTGGAAGATGATCCCATTTTTGTCCCAAAAACGATAAATGATTATTTGTTTCCTCTCCCCCTTCACTGTGTTCAGTTAAAAAAGAAACAAAAACCCTGATGTTAGTTTGTGGCTGTTTTTAAAGAATTCCCTTCAAGACTAATAACCACAATATTATTTTTTAAATCCAGTGTAATAATTCTTAAAAAGTATGCAACTGAAAAGCTGGAACTTTTTCATAAACAGGAAGGAAAAAAAAAAAAAGAGAGGTTGAGGTCATTAATAAGAATAACAGCTCTGGGACCATGATACTATAATTTAAGGAGAAATTGCACTAATTATCTGGGTCCAGAGGGTTTCTGCACAGTACCTTACTTACCCAGGTCAGTGGTGCTTGTGCGACCTCCACATCTGTGAGCCATTTGCTGCTACATTCATTAGGGCATATAACCCAACTGAGCACAGTTAACAATTTGTTATTCGGGAAGATGACATCATTGTCACTGCTGGTTGCGACAAAATAGCTGTTCTGTCAGCGCTTCTGTTGAAGCATGCCTGAGTTTAAAATGTGTTTTAGAGCCAAAAAGATGATGGAGAGAGGGGGGTTCTTATTCAAGTGTGCAGACACCTGATTGAGGGCATTACGAAAGAGCGAGTGAGATGTTTCTCAGTGTCGCCCGAAGACAAGACCAGGGTCAATGGGCACAAATTAAAGCACAAGAGGAGGGAAAGGAAGAAAGGAAGGGAAAGGGGTGAGGCAGGGAGGGAGGGAGGAAGGTTTTTTTAAAAGTGGAAAATTAAAGAAAAACACAGCAGCTACTCAAATTTGAAAATACATTTGTATGACCATCTCATCACATGAGGATGGGCTGATTTCTCGTCCTATGTACTTTTTCAGCAGCTCTGTACTGAATTCTACAATCCAGGGTTGCAACCAAAACATTAAAAGTGAGAGAGGGACCAACAAATTGACTGTTGTCCTTTAATCCTTCCCACAGATTCATGTGTGATCCATAAAAGGATTAAGACCAGAGAGACCTACTCTCCACCGGGGTGTTTGAATGTTTGTACTTGTAGCTCCAACAAGAGGTGAGCAGTATGAGTTAGAAGCTTGTGGCTATGCTTATTTTCTACAGAAGGGATTGCTAAGTGCATTAGAAGGCATTATGGTATTCAAGGCCTCTTTCCGGGCTTATTCCCAGGTTCTGGCAAGATCTGGTCAATACCTGGCACCTTCAGGTGTTAACCTGTCATCACATTGCACAATTTTCTCAGGGGGTAAAGTAAAAATTTCCCCCTCTGAAATACTTGGATCAGAAAATTCTACAGCAAAAGCAATATTGGTGAAAATGAATTGATCTTGCAGAACTATGCATTTCATCTCTTGGCATCTTATAAATGTCACCCTTATAACATGATTAGAACAGGGGAATTTATAATCCTAACTTATTATGTTATTATGAGAGCTGAATGGGGAATTAAGTACATCTGGTATTATCCTGAGCTCATAGTTATTGAACAGAACAAACAGTTTTCATTTCTCTGAAGACTTTGTATCTGTCTAATTACTAAAGCAATCTGTTTAGCTTTCCCAGCTGCAGTAAAAACAGCTCTTAGATAGTTTGTGGCTGGTGTTCTCCAGTTCCTTTCAAAACAAAGTAAGACCCAGTTACTCTCTAGGGAAGTGCCGATGTTGGTTTGAAGACACTGTACAGGCACACAGAGTTTGCCTCCAATTATAGGCAAATAGTTGAGCCTGTCAGGATGTCAAGCCAGCACTACAAACTGGCATCAATAGCCAAGCTAAAGAGATAATTAGGAAAAGCCAACACATTTATATTTAAATGGATACAATCACCTTAATTAGTCTACTGTGCAGTAATATTTACAGGATTAAGACTACAGATTTCAGGGTTTAAATCTTTAGAGGTACCTTGTTCTTTTTACTGGCAGATGAATATGTTGACCCATATTTTAATGAGCATTTCAATTTTTCTGACTTCCTTGAAGTTCCTGTTCCCAGAGCTCTTATGTAAATTTCTAATCTGCTGTGATTTATTCCCATAATGACACTGTCATCCATGAAAGCCAAAAAATCCTTCTTTGCAAGTAGGTGTACATTTTTACAACATTGCACTGCTGCTGTCTGGAAATGACTTTAATGTCATTATATATGGAAACTCAGATGGGACCACTGTCATATCAGGACAGAACCACAGCACAGAATAGCCTAGGTCCTCTGCACACATCAAGACAAAGATCTGATCTCCTTCCAGCTTTCTAGAAGAATTGCTGGAGGCCTCAGGTGAATCTCTGAGAAAATATCTAAGGGCCTGACAGCTACGTTTGAACTGTCATGGAGTTTCAGCATTACTGCAAACAAATCCCTGCCTTCCTTTTTCCTTCCTTTTGCACAAACTCAGTAAAGTCCTCTTTTTTTCCTACATTTCTTACTGGGTTTTTTAAAAGTAGAAATCCGGGTTTGGGTCATTTCTGTGGTGATATATAACTCAGATTTTTGTGCTCAGAGTCCAGTAGCTTCACTGGAATTGGGAAAATTTTTGTCACAGAAGTATAAAATTAAGGGAAAAACCAAATAAACCAATTAAATCTCCATGAACACTTGACCAGAGATATGTGATGTCAAATGGAATTGGCACTACACAACTTACTGAAAAATTCTTAGGGTTTTAGAAGGATAGCCTGGAATGCACAATGCCTCAACCACTAAAGAGAGAGATCCCAGTCTTGAGGAGTTGGGTGGTGTCCTGACCAATGGTTTAACTCCAATGCTTTAGTTACTTTTGAGAGAAAAAAGGAAAGAATATGCTTCATTCCCTGCCTGAATTTGCTACATTTCCACTTCTACCCATGGATCTTGCCCTAACTTTTTACTACTACAGCAGACTTCTAGACATATTCAAGCCTGTTTAAGATTTTGTTAAAAACTCAGGGATCATTAACATGTGTTCAGCTGCCAATGTAGTCAAAAGGACACCTCCAAGTGTCTCAAGGACAAGTATCTCCACAGAATACTCTTGTAAATTCACTGTGCTGTACTTTGAGGATGTCATAAGTAACAAATATTGTTGTCAATCCACCAAAGGCCATTACACAGCAGATCTGATTCTAGTCCTAGGGATTTTGTCAAATTCTTCCCACCCACTTTTCATTTTTATGCATGCTGCTTTATATAATCGGAGGACAAACTCATCCAAATTTTACTTAATCTTTGTAAATAGAAATATAATAATTGGATTAATACAAAAGCGAGTCAATTTGCTGATCACAACAGTTTTTCAGCCCAATGAAAAATTGTAACAGAGGAGTAAGCAGCCAGATTCCTGCAAGACTTTAAGGCATTTAACACTTTAGATGACGAGTATACTAATATTAGCAGTGTTTAGATTGAAAGTCAATTAAAGGGAAATGAAATGGATTTTTCTTTGGGTCTAAATTACAAATAATTTCTACACTGATACGCTTAGCATTTTCCAGTGGATAGGTAAAATAATAAAACTGATAGGCATTCTTAAGTTTTGTGTTTCCAATAAACCAGTTTACATACTGTACCTTCAATTTCTCAGAGGTTTCATGCTGTGTGGGATTGCAACTTTGTTAAACCTCTTAGATGGAAACTTTTCAACAGTGTCCAACAAGTTTTAAACAGCTTCCCTTCATTGTGCAGACTGATGGTGCCTCCACACTGAACAACCCAATGGCGAGGGAAAAGGTTTGGCCTCCATTTGTTTCTTTCTCATACACTGGGACTGTAGACACTATTGCAAACACAGTAATAATCTCAGTCCCAAATTGCAAGTACAGTGGTAGAAAATTAGTCACAGCTCAAACACTTTAGATCATAAGGGAAGAAACGATTGCAAGAAAACGTGTTGTAGCAATTACTTGTATAAAATGGGACAGAGCTGTGACAGAAAGATCCTGGGGAAATTGTCAAGCATGATTTAATCTGAGCTGTGTGTCCATCAAAAGAACAATTTCCTGAAAGAAACTGAAAAATCCCATTTCACCTAAAATCAATTTCTCTTCTGACTGCAGAGGAAAGCACAAGTTCAGAGAGAGAAAGGTGACAGTTTTATATGCAAATTCTGATGAAATAGGGATTTCCCTGCAGGTGTGCTTTCAACAACTTTAGACTAATTCCATTTATTTTACAGCTGTGGAATTAGGGAAGCAGCCAGCCCTCACAATATGTTTACTGACTAATAATGTTGAAGCAGCTGAAAGCTGAAACCATTTCTGATATAAACATGCTCAGAAGCAATTCTCCCTTAGAGAAGTAAAATTGTGACCTTGAATCATAATGGTCCCAGGACCATTATACAGCAACCTGAAAGCACCAGAAACCAATAAATATCTCCCAAGTATGTGAACAGTAGGGATAACTATGGAGGATGAGTCATAGAATCATAGAATTAACTGGGTTGGAAGAGACCTCTGAGATCATCAGGTCCAACCCTTGATCCACTACCACTCTGATTCCTAGATCATGCCACTCAGTGCCACATCCAGCCTCATCTTAAAAACCTCCAGGGACGGTGAATCCACCACCTCTCTGGGCAGCCCATTCCAATGGCTGATTACTCTCTGTAAAGAGCTTCTTTCTAATATCCAACCTAAACCTCCCCTGGCAGAGCTTAAGCCCATGCCCTCTTGTCCTACTGCTGATTGCCTGGGAGAAGAGACCGACGCCCACCTGGCTACAAACTCCTCTCAAGTAGTTGCAGAGAGTGATGAGGTCTCCCCTGAGCTTCCTCTTCTCCAGACTAAACAACCCCAACTCCCTCAGCCTCTCCTCATAGGACTTGTGCTCAAGTCCCTTCACCAGTCTTGTTGCTCTTCTCTGGACCTGCTCCAGCACCTCAATGTCCTTCCTGAGTGTTCTTGCATAGGCTTTAGCTCACCTATTACAACAGGATCGAGAAAAAGATCATGCAAGACAGCACTGTCATAAAATCACCTTTCAGAGAAAGAAGAATCAGCATCATAAAGTGGACAACAATCATCGCTAAGCAGGAAGGACTACAGCTGAGTATTTTTTTCAAGTAATAAATCTAGGAAATCATATTTTTTTTTCCTAGCTTTCTGCCATGCTAAGGCTGTTTTGTGACTCCACATCCTTATTCCCATGTTTTCACTGTAACAGCTCCTAGAGTATTACAGCCCCCAAGGCACCTTATTTCCCCAACCGAGTTTTCTCAGAACTGACTCATGCTTAAAACTGTACTTTATATAGTTTTCTATACTGCTTGGGAAGCTAAAACTATAATTAACTTTGGTAATTAGAGTTGGTATATTGCAATAACTCTTCCCCCAGAACTACATTTGCCATGAAGTTATTAATCTTTGGAGCCTATTCTTGCATGAGCCAATTAATACATTGACAACACTGGGATGCTCCATATACACTCTTAAAAAATAAAGCCCCAGAACACTGCAGTCTCAAGGATTAATGAACAACAACCCAGGCATCAGGTTTTAATAATGGCAGACCCTGCATTTGAAATTTTTATATGAATACTAATGAGTTAAGGGCTAGCTTCAGTCCTCAATGGTAATGAGGGGAATAACCTGGCAGTAAAGCTTTTAACTTTATTACTTGCAGTCGTATACTACTAAGGCTCTGCAGGTTTACAAGAGAGGAGGTCTTGATATGTTTTCTTTCATAGCATCATTCCACCACTTCATGGCTTTCCACATGAACAGTCCAGCACTGACTCCCATCTATTCCCACAACAATCCTACACTGCAGTGACAAGGAGAGGTTGTTCAGAAAGCCCTTGGAAGGAGCCAAGCCCCACTTGTGCCAGCTTGGCTGTCACAGTGGACTGCAGGAGAAGCAAAGCAAGACCAATGCTGAGAGTTTCAGAAGTTTTTGTGAGGATCACACAGATATGATTGGCTTAGCTGTTTCAAAATTCAAACTAGGCTGGAATTTTGAATCAAAGTCCATGTTTTTATAAAAATTTTAGGTTTTACCAGACCTTGTAGGATTCAGAACAACCAGCTTTGAACTCATCCAGACAGCACAGTATGGACTCATCCTAATCCAGACTGCTGCCACACTTCCACTTCATGGCAACTCTTTTTAGTGTTTGATCTTTATTTTTTCTGTCTTTTCCAGAAATGTTTTTTCCTTCTTGAGTCAAGATGCCACAGTCTACAAGGAACAACAAAGGGTTCTTTTTTTTTTTTTTTTGCTACTTACACAAGCTTGGCATTTCTACAACAAATAAAAAGATAAAACCAAATTAATTAAGGCAAAAAGAAACAGGGATTATGAAAATACCATACAGTTAGTTGTTGCAAGTTAAGAAGTGCCTTGGGTAATATGGCTCACATATTATCACATTGCGTGACAGAAACCCTCTGTCTCTTTCCTTTTTTATCAATACTGTATAAGTAAGAGTTGTGAGAATCTCCAAGTGATCCTCTTGAGCACCTGAACAGCAATCTACAAACTTCTGTTTGGGTTTCAAAGTGGAAAAGACATCCAGATTTTGAGTGGGAAGTTTGAGAAACAGGAAGATAAAACCAATTTAAAGGCACCGTTAGCAGAAGTGGTAGAGATTTTATCTGCATAATTAAAACAGTTGTAATTCTTCTTCATGTTCTCAGGAAATAGTTTGCATTAATTTAACAAAGTTGGTTTAAATTAAAGCAGTTGTTAAAATTAGTGGACCACCTTTATTCAGACAGCCTGGTCCTCATGCTAAATCCACTCTTTCAAGAGAAAAGTATGACATTAGAGGTCAAGACTTCCTACAGGATTAGTAAAAATTATGACATGAGACAGGTCTTGAAAGGAATAAAACTTCACAAGACAAAGATCCAAGTCCAAAGTCCTAACATCATTTTTCTTGAAAATACATATATTAGGAAATTAAACAGCTTCTGTACTTCAGTTCTATTTTCAAAAAAGAAATCAGCATTGGTTGGGTTGATATTGATTTTCTAAGCTACCTTTAATACTCAGAAGAAATGTACTAGGTAGTCAAAAGAGATCTCAAATGTTTCAACATACTTAGTTTTCCTTCTATCAGTGTTTCATTTCCTTAACTGAATAGCTACACATAGATAGAAACACACCCATATATACGGTTATATAAACATATATGTGTATATATAGTGTCTTTTTAAAGAAACATTATGATATTTAAGTTTTCAGGGCTGAAAACCCTGGGGACATCCACGTGCACATATGGATAAGTCAGTAGCAGCAGTGTTTTTTTTCCTGAAAGCCTGGATTAACACACTATTTATGAGGTTTCTTGCCAGATAGTTCGCTATTCACTTCATCTTTCAAATTTCAAAAAATGCTTTCCCGTAAGTGAGCCCTGATAGTGAAGGCTATACATCCCTAATTTCTTTTGTCCCACAGCACCCATCTGCCAAATTATTTATTATATCTGTGTTGGGAGGGTGTTTGGTGTTTTCCGTGCAACAATGTGTCTTCTAGATTTCACTTTGAATTCTATCTGTCTGTATGTCCGGTTTAGTGATATGTCATGCTAATGTCACCATTCAGTCAGTGTATAATACTGGTTTTTAATTAATTGTAGACTTTTTCTGCCATCTGCCTCCTTAGATGTCTGTCATAATTGATTGTTTCTTTTAATAAAGACTCTGGAATAAACAGATGTATTGGTTTTTTGTTACTATATTGTTTGCCTTTGTAATATGATGGAACAGGCATCACAGAAAAAAAAATAATATTCATACTTATTTAAATATAAACTTCTAGAAAAGAAAACTTGCATATAATTTTGGAATTAATTTTGGAATCTTAAAAATATTTCCACTATACATACCACTTCATTTTGTCCCCTTAAAAATCAGTTTTCTCAAAACAGCATAAAAACCATGCAAACTAGAAAGCACTCACAAACTTACTGATAGCCTCAAATATTTATGTTTTTGCAAATGTAATTTTCTCCCTGAAACTCCTCCCAATCTCAAGAGATGCCATGATACAGACACTGTTTCTGAAATCACTATTTCAAAGCTTTATTTCCCTATATCAGAAAATGACCCATCAAGTACAAGAAAACACAAAATCTGGATTTGAAGGGGCAGTGCCCTAAATGGTTCAAATGAAATTTTATCTGTTTGTATGAGAGTGATATGGAATTGGACGTCCTTTCATTGCCAGCATAGGTTTTCAAGTGACAAGCCTTAAAGGTTAGCCAGAAACAAAGTGACTGTAATAGCCTCATGACTGCACAGGCCAGCCTGTGCTTTTTTCAGTCAGATTTCTGCAGACAGTTGAGGATGATTTGAACTGAGTCTGAAAACCTCAATTTTCCACCCAAGTGACATGTTATTCTGGTGGCACAGAACCAACAACAATTTTACATACTCCAACCCTCTTTAGAAACTACAAATTATGTGTCACATTAGTAAAAGAATTGCCCTAAAATTAATACAAGGCAGGTTTCTTTGACTTTCTTTAATTATTCTTCTCATTTCTGTTAAACTTGTTTAAAGCAGGCATGAACAGAGAAAGTGATACCCTTTTTCCATTTAGTACCAGCGGCTGTTGTTAAAAAAAAGTCATCAGTTTCACCAAGCAGGTACAGAAAACTTCTGTAATACAAAGTGTTGGAACTGGATATGCTACAAAACACGTTTTTTTTTACTAAATTTGGTTCCACTGGAAAGTTCCTGACAAGCACCTGTTATTGGCTGAAAACAAAAGATAAAAGTAGGTAGATGAAGATATTACTGTTACCAGCATAGCAATAGTCAGCCTCATCATACCACATGAGAAAAATCTATATTTCCAGTCCACAGAGTTTGGTATCTTTAGGAAATAATATGCACATTCAGAGAATTCTGAATTCAAAATGTTTTCAGAACATGTAACATTGAAAACAAACAAACAGAACAAAACAAAAACCAACCCCAAACCCCAACCAAATACCAAGAAAAAAACCAAACAAACCTCTCACATAACATCTGAATTGTAATGGACAGCTTGGGACACATTGAATTATTTCTCACTTAATATTTTGTTGAATAGTAGTTTCCCTTGATTTATATGGCTGCTTAAAGCATTGCCATTCATGTGGAGGTTTTTTCAGGAATACAAACAGAGGTTATATTTTTATTTGATAATTTTTCAAGTCCTGCATGTAGGACTGTCATTGGCAAAAGCTGTGTTGTTCTCCTGTGAGCACAAGCTGTAAGAGTTGACAGCATGGCACTGAAAAAACTGCCATATGGAGGCCTTTGAGATTCTTGGCCACAATAACATGTCAAAAGATTGAAGGGAGAGAAAGCAAAAATAAGAACTTCCAAAATACTTCCTATGGAGTTGTTGTATGCACTGTTAGCATATGTATCTACTGTTCAAAATGACCTCCAGTGAAGCTGTTCAGTAAGTAATTCATGCTCTTTCTCCCCTCCAACTTTCCAAAAATCTCACATTTCAATGTCAATTGTATTACCATGCATAAGGGTTATCCAAGTCTGAAGCAGTAAACCAAGCTGTTATAATTCACTCTGTAGATACCTTCTGAAGATGAGCATGGATGTTCCATTTCTTTAATTAACAAGAATTAACTGTTTGGATCTTTCAGGCAGTTTGGCTAAGAGAAAGGAAAGGGATAGGAAGGAACTATATCAAAACAAAAATGTTCGAAAGCATGCAAATGTACTCCGATGTTCTCTTTATATGTCTTAAATCCAAAGATAGACTTCAAAATCTAAGTAAAGACCCAAATTCCAGGGCCTTTTGTATGTTAATTTTTAAATTTGCCAAGAGATGAGTTGCAACGAACCGCAGAAAATCACAGCTGAAATTCTGCAGAAAGGCTATTGCAAAGCCACAGCCACTATTTTACTATCCCATTTTTAATTCTGAACAACCTGACCTATGGAATATCTTGGTTTTGCAGAAAAACTTAGGGCAAAGCCACATAGAACTGAAATCCATTCAAACCCACTGATGCTGCAGGCAAGAACCACAGGAAGTACAGTACAAACTCTCAGGTCTAGACCAGGGTGTTCAAAGAAAACTGGACTCTGACTATATAATGCAAGGCTTCTTAGCATAGCAAAATCGACATTTTCCATATTTTAAGCTGTCACAATTTCTGCTGAGTGTTACCTGGCACACTAGAGTTTCTTATCTATGCATAATTCAGAGTAGCCATCAGGAAACTAGGTAAGGAGTGAAAAAGTCTTGCATACACTAAAGCCAAGGAGTTTGAAGTTGGAATGTCACACACAGACACACAACTGCGGTTCAGGTTTGGATACCAAATGTTGCTGCTGATCCTCTAAACACAGACCTGGCCCAATATGCCAACACATGGTAAATGCCCACACCACCTACACCCTTGTTCCCACTCTTGTTGCACTGCTGTCTGTCCCAGCCTCCTGATATTTCACCACCCTCAGGCTGCTCTGAGGTCCTCCAGGTCATTGCTGGAGTCTGTGCTACCCTCCGGGCTCATTTCAGTGATTCTGGCAGAGAGCTGTGTCTTTGCTTGGGGGAAAAAAAAAAAAAAAAAAAAATACTGTCTGAGGACAGAGCACTCTTCACATTTTCTGTCCACTTTCCCTTTCTGCATACAGAAACAGGCTGGTAACCTGGGCAACCCTGGCCTTTCATTGTGGTTGAACTGCTACTGTTACACCACAGCCTGGAGATAGGTTGGGGACAACACCTCTGAACATGTGGGGAGATTTGAAAGGTAAGCAATCACACAAAAATTAATGTGCAAGAACAGAAAGCCCTAGAACAGATACAATAAAGATAAAAAAGGCCAGGAGCTTTCTGAGGAATCTGCTTATGACCATTAAGAATCTGAATTCCTACATGGAAGAATGTAAAATACTATTTTTTAAAATACAAAAAAAATCCAGCAGTACCAGGTTCCTCTTTGGCAGAAATCTACTGAGATGCTACCTACAAATAATAGGTAGTATAGCTCCCTGGAAGCAGGAGCATCACAAGCCAGAGGATACAAAGCCATTACAACCCAGCCACCTGTCCTCTACAACTCCTCTGCAGTATCAGGAAAAAGCAACTGCATTTTGCCAGTGAAAGGGGAGAAATGTTGACCTTAGCAGGCTGTCTGTGTCTAACAATACTACAGCCAAAACGTCCTTTTTCTTGACCAAAATTCTGATGATCTCTTTATCGTGTAGCAGAGAAGCCACTCAAAGTAATTTTAAATACCTAGGTGATAGGCATGATTATAAATTACCTAGAGAAAGACAAAAGGATGAAACAGGGTTTAATTAAAGTCTATATCCCTTTCAAGGAATACTTCCTACTACTTTCTGTGCATTTCACAGGCTGCCCAGAGAAGTGATCCCAGCAGCAAGCCTGACAGAGTTCAAGCAGCCTTTGAACAACAGTCTTAGGCACACGGTGTGATTGTTGGGATGTCCGGCGACACCAGGAGTTGGACTCAATGATCCTAATGGATCCCTTCCAACTCAGCATATTCTATGATTCTATGATTTGTTTTACATGCAGTAGAGAAGCAATTTTGCCAAGAGTTTTTTTAATGGAAATGTGAATTCATGCTTAATAACAGCAACAAAACGTCTAACCTAAAATATCAGTCCATTATTTAACAAGGATATTAGCATAAAAATCCACCCCACGTACACTAATCTTCAGCCTCCTGCTCTGAAGATTGGTTTCTAAATTGCTCCCTCTTTTTAAGACAATGAATACTTAGGTGTTGGTTCTGCCAGAGGCTGGACATGGGGTTGTCTCAGCACCTGCTCAAATGGCCAGGACCCTGCAGCACACACAGGTGCTCACCTTTCTCAGGAGAGCTCTCTGAAGAGTGCCTGACAAAGCCAATGGGGTGAACCAAGAAGGAAAGAGAACCACCTAGTGGCATGTCTAGGCTGCTCTTTGCATCTTGAGGAAATGCTCTCAAGTTCCAGCATTCCACATATGATCCACTACTTCTTTTCAACATTTCTTTGCTCTTATGAGTAAAAGATCCAAAAATATAGGTGATTGTTATTATTTTCTTCACAAAAGGCAATCAGGAATATTTGAAAAAGACATGAGGGTTTCATTTTTATTGTCTAATTCTGTAAAAATTCCTCATGTTTATGTTCTTCATCAATGGAGAGAGACCAGGCTGCAAAGCGCCAGTCATATTTTTGCCTATAAGAGCATTTACAGGATTAAAATTGCTTATGCAGTTCAACACTTGACAGTCTAAAGGTCAGCTTCTGAAACTGTAAAACAAAGAGCAGATTGTCCCAAGCATCCTTGAGAAACAGAAAGTAGTACCAAGGAACAATCTTTGTGACTGATGAAAGCTTACAAGTGTTACACTTATTAATATACTCGCTTTACAGACCTTGTCTGTTAATATCATACACTGGTAGAAACATTAAGAAAGGAAACCATAGTAGTAAACATATCTGAAACAAAGTTATAGACAGAGAAATAACCTTCTCAACACACACTTTTCTGATGTCTTCCTGAAGTCATTTTTATTACTTCTATCTGTCCAACTGCTATATTTCTTTATTCTTTATGTTGTGAGATATTTTAATATTAATGGTTACTTAAAATGCTTTAAAAGTTTTGACTTTTTAGCCTTCCTGCAAAAGTTTTCAAGCATCAGAAACATGGATTTTAACTGAAAATTGACAGGCAAAACCCAATAAACTAAAAGGGAGAAAAAGACCCTAAGAAAACAAAGTGAGAATTAACATTTCTTACAAGATATGTGGAAAATTTTCCAAGCTTACAAAATATAATCAGTTCAGGTGCTCTCAACTAAAAAGATAAATCCAGTTATGTTACCAGGGGTGAAAGCCTGAGTTTTCACTCAGAGAGAAAACAGTTCACTCAGAAACCTGGAGAATATATTGAAAGGTAAATATTACAAGCCTCTTGAAGCATCAGCAGCTTAGGTTCATGATACATGGAGTTTTTATTAACATAAGAGGAATTCATATAGCCAGATTACTGGAAAACTTATGCGGGATTTACACTATGCTGGTAAAAAAACCAAAGACACAACTAGAACAAGATAAAAACAGTAAAACGGTGGTGGTAAAGGTTTCCTGAGATAGGGTAAAATTAATTGGTGCCACACTGCAGAGTGCAGACAAGTCCTGATTTTGCCAAAATGGTTCAAATGGGCTTTCTTTCTTCCTTAAAAAGTTAAATCTTAGGGTAAGTGTCAGCACAACAAAAATAAACACGGTTGCAATCCTAGTCCCAAATCTTCCAACAATCAGCTGCAGACATCCTTTATGCAATCATTTTGCTTGGAAGTACCTCCTGGCAGTTTTTCAAGATCTTTTGGAAGAAGTCCAGCTCACTGAGGTGTTCTCATTGCACTGAAAGTGATTTTTCCCAGTCTCTATTGAGTCTCCTTGGCACTGTTTAAAGAATCAAATGTGCTTGAGTTCATATTTGGTGTAAAAAGTCAAGTTCCAAAAATTATACATAAATGACCCTGGTGGTACATATATCATCTATGAAATGTTGGCAGAGAAGTTATTCGAGTTCCTCAGACAAAAGTAAAAAGTGAGCATTATAGTAATGTCATTTTTTCTGTATAGTCCTTAGACAAAAACTTAGCAGGTGTAAGAAGTAATTTTTGAATGTCATTTTAGAGACAGCCTTTATGGAGACTCTTAGTTGCAGCTCCATTTCAGAAAGTTCTCCATTATTATATATTTCTATTACTATTAACTCTACTGTGTTAAATTAGGAGCTATGAGAGGTCTCAAAATGGAAAATAAAATAAAGATGTTACCATTCAGAATTCATTAGACAGAAGAAACTGGTCATTATATCCTCTTTTTCGATGCTAACCCCACATTGTTCCCTTGCAGTATTTTCAGCTGTGCAACACTTTGCCTCTGACCATTAACAGGTTGTATATCTCATTTTTCTGAATATTGGGCATGAGATTGTTTCTTTTTCCAGAAGACATTCAGCTATTCTGAAAAGCATCCTCCTGTAATCAGGACGAAATACAGTGCAGGGAGGAAAGAAAAGGTGGTAATTTTGTCATTTTTTTTTATTTTTTGTTTTCTTTGTTCACCTACTTAGAAAGTAAAAGCAACTCAAGACTGAAAAACAGCTCCCTTATGATTTCAGAAGCAATATCATGAAAATGGCAAACTAGTATACCCTTTCTAGCAATAATTAGCCTTCACTGAATGATTCCCACCAATCATTGTAAATCTGTACTTTAAAGATTGTGGCGACTGTGGACTTTTAGTTTACAGAAGAAGCCTCCAAGTGTAAATATGTTGCCATAATGCACATTATGCTTATTACTACTATGCATATTACTACTGCCAGATGTTAAATGACATAGCATTTGTTATTACATTCACTCCCCTATTTGTTTTTTTCTGTTGAGGCAGATATGGAGTTTTGGAAAATCCCATTCTCAGGTAATTCAAGATTGCTCGTAGTCATGGTATGACTTCTTTGTCCTCACAAACTACTTCATAAATATGCACTGACAAAAGCAATAAAGCTGCTACAAAATGATATACAGACTTGTTTTTAAAGTATTCTCATAAGAAAAAAGCTTCACTTACACAAATCCTCTGAACAAAAAGCTCAACTCTTAATTGTAACACTGCAAGCAAGACTAGTAGACAGATTTAAAGAGACAAATTAAAACAGAAATTCAATATAATAAACTATTCTTTAAAGTCCTGTTATGAATCATGACCTTAACCTTTTTGAAAAATTTAATGCCAATGTGGGACTGAATATAAATATTCTACAGTGCCATGAATCTGATATTCAAAATTAATTAGAGTTATCTAGAATTTCCTGAGGTATTTTCTTTCAATTCAGAAGTAGTGACAAACTTTGCATGAGAACCTGGATAAAGAAGAACTGTTTTGTATCCAGGAGAGACATAAAAGTCTCTCCTGTGGATTCCCTGTACATGGGAATATTTTCTGGCATCCCTCCTCCATAAAGAGGGAAATGTCAACCCTGATCCCTCAAGGGCACAGTTTAAAAATTCAGGGCCAAAACTCAAGAAACAGAGCACCAAAAACCTTTCTTTGCCCACCACAAGCTACAGTTGCTGCATACAGTTCATTTTGCTTCCTCGAAGCTTTGGGACAAGATGACTTTTGGAAAAAGGAGTAGCATATGAAGAGGTCATAGCCTTCCTTCAGTTGTTTTAAACTGTGAGGAAACCATTGCTTCACCAAATCAATACATTCAGTGGCTTGCAAGTGCACTTTCTTAGCCATTTAACTAAAGATTGAGATTGTTTGCCAGTCGCAAACATTTGAACTGTTCTAGCCAAGCAGGTACATCTAATCAAGTACATACTCCTGAATGTGGGTAAGAGCAGTTCACCCAGTACACCTGAGAGGACAGTAGCTTTCATCCAGAATGGACATTTGGGGATATAATCTCTTCACTGAAAGACGATGTCTGACTTCATCTTAAACATAATGTTAGTAATCATTTTATAACTACCTCTAAAATGGATTTTTGATGACTGAAAGAAACAGTGTGTATTCTGTATAAGACCACACTCTATACTGTTATAAGATCATAGAATCATAGAATCACAGCATCATAGAATTGATTGGCTTGGAAAAGACCTCAGAGATCATCAAGTCCAACCCTTGGTCCAACTCCAGTCCGTTTACTAGATCATGGCACTAAGTGCCATGTCCAATCTCAGTTTAAAAACCTCCAGGGACGGTGAATCCACCACCTCCCTGGGCAACCCATTCCAATGCCTGACCACTCTCTATGTAAAGAATTTCTTTCTAATATACAGCCTAAATTTCCCCTGGCAGAGCTTAAGCCTGTGCCCCCTTGTCCTATTGCTAACTGCCTGGGAGAAGAGACCAATCCCCACCTGGCTATAACTTCTCTTCAGGTAGTTCTAGACAGCAATGAGGTCACCTCTAAGTCTCCCCTTCTCCAGACTAAACAA